>JAYMSP010004355.1:0-16484 GCA_036897095.1 Plantago elongata
GATTTTGTATAAATTGTATTAGTTTATGGTTCATTCAAATAGTTTCAAAAACTCAGAAGTTAATTTCATGTTCATCAGTTTTAGCTTTGTATTCGATAAAATTAGTTTCAGGAACCCAAAGTTAGTTTCATATTCATTAATGTTAATTTCAACAACTAAAAGATAATGATTTCAGGTTATATCACACAATAAATATTAGTTTAATTAGTTTCATGTGAATTGAAGTTAGTTTCATGTGCCTTTATGCTAGTTTCAAGATTTTTATATTAGTTTCAGTATAAATAATATTAGTTTCAGGTTCATTCAAGTAGTTTAAAAAATTTAGAATTTAGTTTAATCTGTCTTGCTAACTGGTAAACAGGTAAAATTAATCTGTCTTGCTGACTTTCAATTAGTTTACTAGTAGTAACAAAAAATAAATATTAAAATATATTTTAATTAAATTCAGTTCAGTTTAATATAATTAAATTTAATTCAGTTCAATTTTTTAGTTATAATTTATAAGTACTATCGTTTCTTCAATTAAATTCGAATCAGTTAGAATTAAATTCAATAGAAGAAAACATATCCTTACGCTTTGAAACGTTTGATAGTGAAATGAACATGCTGACCATTTTAATTTCTAAAAGTGCTGTACCGATGTCTATTCGGCATGCTAACATTGATTAATTGCTAAAATTGAACATATAGTAAAATATAATAATTAAAAGTTAATTTGTTAATAATTTTAAAAATACAAACATTAATTAAAATTTATAAAACCACCCTTAAAATAATAATTATTATATTTTAAACCCAAATTTGTTCTTTTTTCTTCAAAATTCCATCATCTTCTCCTCCCTTCTCAATTATCACCACCACCATCACCACCATAATCATCGAAGATCAATAAGAAAATCTTTAAATTTCTTCCATGGCTGAAACTTCAAGCTTCCACAGCCATGGAAGCTCGTGGCAGCCAATGGCCATGCTTCCATGAATCTGGAGGCTTTTGAAAGCTATGGAGATCTAACAAGAGCTATATGAGACTAGATACGGAGAATTTGGGCTCGAGAACTCGAGCTTCCATGGCTCCCAGTTGCATGCCATCTTCGTGAGAGGTTTACTCCGTGAGTAACATGCCATCTTCAGCAGTTGCATAAATCTATGCAACTGACTCTTGTTGTCACGTTAGAGGTTTACTCACTAATATTCTATTTTTAACTTTTCAAAATTCTCTACTCTAACAGTTGATCATGGTCAAATCTATCTTCTTCTCACTTTGTTTCAAATTTAAATTTTCATTTCATTTTATATTCCGATCCCATTTCGTTAGAAAATTTATCCTTAAATTTATTTTAAATGCCACTAACTAATTATAATAATATTATATCTTTTTAAATACATTACCCGAAAAATAGTTACATTTACTTAAAAAATTACAATACTTTATTGGGAGAATTACATATATAAATCACTTAATGACAACTATTACATATAATGATGACTCTTTAAAATAATTATATATAAGTCCATTATAATTTTTTGGACCCTAAATCTACTCTAACTAGACAAAACTACCCCTCACTTCATTCTAATTAGTTGTGGACCTTAAAAACAAGCTTAACTGAATTGATAATCATTTTGAAATCCGGCTACAATAATGGACTCCAAATAGGGCGTTAAATTGTATTACATAACCAATTTGAAATCCGTAGACATGAAACCAACTCCTGAATTCCTCAAACTACCTTGACTAGATCCTCAAACTAATATACTAGTTTCATGTACACAAAAGCTAGTTTCAAAATAACAAAAATATGTTTTCATATTAACAAAAAAAAATTAGTTAGAACCACAAAACCTAATTTCATGTCCACAAGAGCTAGTTTCAGAACCACGAACGTTAGTTTCAAGTTCACTAAACTCGAATTAAGCGACTATCAAGCCTCTCACAAATTTTAACACCGTAGGGGAAAATGGTGAACCAAAAAGTCCACTAAATTTGATTGCTCTCTCCGAGATCTACGGTCTTAATTAGGGTTTAGGGTTTAGTAAATATAGTATTAATTTCAGGTTCATTCAAATAGTTTCAAAAACTCAGAAGTTAATTTCATGTTCAACAATTTCAGTTTTATGTTCGATAAAGTTAGTTTTAAGTTCATTAAGCTAGTTTCAGGAACCCATAGTTAGTTTCATATTCATTAATGTTGTTAATTTCAACAACTAAAAGTGATGGTTTCAGGTTCTATCACACAACAAATATTAGTTTAATTAATTTCATGTGAATTGAAGTTAGTTTCATGTGCCTTTATACTAGTTTCAAGATTTTTATATTAGTTTCAGTATAAATAGTATTAGTTTCAGGTTCATTCAAGTGGTTTAAAAAACTCAGAAGTTAGTTTCATGTTCATCAATTTTAGTTTTATGTTCGGTAAAGTTAGTTTCAGGTTCATTACACTAGTTTCAGGGACTCAGAGTTAGTTTTATATTCACTAATGTTAGATTCAGCTACTAAAAAATGTTGATTTCAGGTTCCATCACACAACAAATATTAGTTTAATTAGTTTCACGTGAATTGAAGTTAGTTTCAGGTGCCTTTATACTAGTTTTAAGATTTCATATATTGTTTTCAGAACCACAAAATCTGGTTCCATGTTCACAAACCCTGATTTCATGTTCAAAAAAGTTAGTTTCAAAACTATAAAAATTCTGAAACTAGTTGAATCAAAATTTATGAAACTAGTACAAACATGTTTGAAACTAACTGTTATATTTGTGAACTAACTTTTATACTCCTGAAACTAGTTTGACTTGGTATGATACTACGAAAATGAACATTTATGCTCCTAAAACTAGCATGGGTTGCTTTGAAACTAGTGAAACTAATATTTATACACATGAAGTTAATATTCCTGAAACTAATACAAACATATATATTCGAATATTTGTGAAACTAACTTTTTATACGATGAAATTAACTTTTTAAAACTAGCAAACATAAAATCAACAAAGATGGGCATGAAACTAACAAAAATTTACCTGCAACTTATATTCTAGGAAATTAGTGCCTTTCTTTTTCCATATTCAGGCAACAATCAGCTGTTGACGGTTGTTGCTAAATTTCTACAGTAATTATCTATACAAAATCTATAAAGAAAAGCTCGAATCTCGAGTAACGCCGTGTTGCCCAGGCCTTTCCTCTTCTTCCACATCGAAAAATCAAATCAGAATAAGTTTTTTTTAAATCCATGTCGAAAACGAGAAGAAAAGGGTGAAAACATCAAAGAGACATGAGGAAGAAAGCTTGTTGGAGGAAGAAGCGAGTAGAAATTGAGAGAAACAAGTGTAGTGTAATGGTGCTGAAGAAAGAAGCGTGTTGAACCTGAAAGAAGGAATGACTCAATGAGGGTACAATGGAAAAACAAGAAAGACATTAGGGAAAAAAAAACACACTATGTCGATGACAAACTTTGCCACTGGCACACTATATCGATGACAAACTTTGCCAGTGTCAAAGTCCGGAGTAACCTTTGCCAGTGGCAAACTATGCCAATGGCAAATTTATTCTCGGAGCAAACTTTGTTAGAGGCAAACCATCACAAACTTTGTCAGTGTCAAAGTCCGGAACAAACTTTGTCATTGGCACACTATGCCAGTGGCAAACTTTGCTAGTGTCAAAGTCCGGGGTACATTTTGTCAGTGACAAACTATTCCGATGGCAAACTTTAAAATTTGCCACTGACACACTATGCCGATGACAAACTTTATCATTGGCAAACTATGCTGGTGGCAAACTTTGCCAGTGTAAAGTCCGGGGTAACATTTGCCAGTGGCAAATTATGCCATGTCAAATTTATTCTCGGAGCCAATTTTGTCAATGGTAAACCATGGAAAACTTTGCCAGTGTCAAAGTCCGGAAAAAACTTTGTCATTTGCACATTATGTCCGTGGCAAAGTTTGCCATGGACTTTGGCAAACTTTGCCAGTGCCAAAGTCCGTGGCAAACTTTGCCAGTGTCAAAGTCCGGGGCACACTTTATCAGTGACAAACTATGCAAGTGGGAAACTTTGTCAGTGTGAAAGTCCGGGACAAAATTTGTAAGTGGAAAACTATACCAATGGAAAACTTTACCAGTAACATACTATATCGGTGGCAATTTAACTACTCCTACGTACAATTTCGTTATTAATGTTTTATTAAGAAAACTTCATTGTCTTTCATTGAAATCTACTATCCTCATTATAAATATTTTAATCATGCTATTTTATAATTTATCAATTATGTTTCATACTTTTTAATATACATCCACTATTAAATCTATATAAGTCATTTTATTATCAAACTACTTTATAAAAAGTTTATAGCAAAGAAATTTATTATGAAATGGAGGGTAGCAAAATTTGGGGCATAAACAGTGTGAAATGTACTACTACATACTTTAAGATTTTTGGATTGAATTTAAATTTTGAAGTATATAAATCTGAATATTGTCACGTGGCATGGGTGATGACTTATGTGCAATGTTACAATTTACAAACAAGTCACAAAAGTGACTCGCAAGTAAGAAAAGTGACTCAGTCGTAGAGTGATTTTCTATGGGTGGCTTAGTGGAAAGTTTGGTCCCATTGGTGACCTCGTGGTAAAATATCCATTACTAATATGAGTAAGTATGGTAAAAGGAGAGATTTTCATAGTCTAGGAAAATTCAATTTTAAAATAATGAACTGACTTTTGTATAAATACCCTCAAATAACAACAATCTCACACAAAAATCATAACATTCAACTAGTTTTCTCTCTCTAAAAAATTCTAGAGAAAGAAAATTATACTCCTTCTTTTCATCTCTCTCTCCCTCCCCAACTTCCTCTCCCCATATCCACAGGCACATTCGTGGCGGCGCCTCCTCCTCCTATGATGTTTGGGACAGTAATTTCCATCGAATTTCAACGATCTTGCCGGATTTTGAAGCAATTTCACCGGATTTACTCAAATCCATCAAAATTCAAGTGATTCAACCAATAGTTTTGTGGTTTATATTGTTTTCTCATTTGTTATATTGATTCATGTTGCTTTTTTCAGTTTGCAACTCATTCGGAAGTGAAAATCGACCTCTTATTTTTCGTTTTTCGATAATTTTGCGATATGATTTTCCAGATGTGAAACTAGATCTAAAATTCGTACATTAGAATATTTGAATTATTTCACGCAAATTTAATCTGGTATTTCATTATACTTTTAAGAAGCATTGATATATTTTTAAGAACTGTTGTTATTGTTTTAAGACTCGCCGTTGTAAAGATTCATTTCGTTCTTTTTCCTCGTTAAAATCAACTAGAAGTGACATTTTACTTTTTATTTTTCAATTTTATTTTACGACCTGTGTTTCCAGATCTAAAATTCATACAGAAAAATCGAATCATTTTGTAATCATGTTATTTGGTGTTTTGTTAAGGATTTAAAAGTGACATTCTTATGACTTTAAAAGCTAGTGTTATGGTTTCAAGCATCGTTGTAATGTTTTTAGTTTGTCTACTATTGTTTTTGCGAATCCATTATATTTTTAAAATCTGTAATTCTAGTTTTATGAAGCAATATTAGTATTTTTAGCATATTATAAAATATTTAAGACTTATTTTTTTGTCAATACTTTGTTATAGTTTTATAAGGCATTGTTATTGATTTTAGCACAAATATTACTATTTTTAACTTGTATTGCATGTTCTTCCTGTATTATTGTTTTAAAAGTCATTGTTATATATTTAAGATGCATTGTTATGGTTTAAAACTTCAATGTTACTGTTTAATTGTGTTGCATGTTCCTACATTGTTGTAGTTATAATAGTCGTTATTATTGTTTTAAGATAAATTATTATAATTTTAACTATTAAAGTTATTATTTTTAGCTTATGTTTCATGTTCTCTCTCTATTATGGTTTTAAGAGGCATCAACGTTACTGTTTTTTCTAGATTTTGCTTCGTATTTCTATTTATTATTGTTTTAAGCATGAATATGATAATTTTAATAAGAGTCGTTACATTTTTTAACACAGTTAGTGAATATTTTAAACAGGTACTGATGATAATATCGAGTTTGATGATAAGTCTCTCAACGGTCTCACATAAATATTGAAGAACAAAAAGGCATGAAGTCAAAGCTCACCAATTCGATTTGTATTTGTATTAAAAAATACCAAATGAATGTTTATTTAATCTTTGTCATATGAGAATAGATTTTTATACCTTTGGATATCTCAATATTTCAATAGTGTAAAAATTGAATTGTAAATAACTTATTTAAGCTGGTTTATTGGTGTTTAATTGACATAACTGAATTTTTAGACCTGTCTAATAATATTAGAGTGTATTAAAATTATAACAAGTCATCTTGAAAACTTACATGTAACTCCTTAAAAATTATCACACCAAATTAAATTACAAAAACGGTATAAAACTCTAAGTGATTTATAAAATACCGACGCATTAAAACAAACACATCATCTCTTAAAAAATTAACTGAATATGTTAAAACGATAACTGTAACTTTCAATACTAAGATTTAAAACACAACACAATCTATTAAAATCATAATAAAAATATGAGTTTCAGCGGTTTTTTAAGAAGCTCGGCCAGTCAGATTGCTAAAACTAAAAAACCACCAAAAATCATAATTTTTCTATATTTTAAGAAAATTTTACTTTTTTGAAAACTTAGGCTATGTGTGTGTGTGTGTTTTTTCTAAATTTTCAATATTAAACTATTCTTCTGATAATAAACTCAACACGAAGGAAATAAGCTCATTATAAATTTTTAAAAGAGGATACTTATCCAAGTTAAAAACCAACCTTTATGTTATGTTACTTATAAGACCAGAAAGTGGTGAACTCTAAACTCGATCCAATCCCATAATCTATGCGCTTTTGCATCTGCAGCAGTACGATACCTGTTTGGAATCAGATGAAGTTTATGCCTTGTATAATAACGAAACCTAGATCAATTTGGACATAATGTGAAAATAACCCTGCCAGTAACATCTGCAAATAACAATTTAAATTATCAAATAACATGTATTAATTAGCCATGACATTAGCTACCTTACCTAGCCCAGTAGGCTGCTTTGTGGAAAAATACACACCGAGCGAGTAACTTCAAAAATAAAAACATAAATTAGAACCATCTTAAAATTAAAATATAGCTAAATCTACAAATCTTACATCAAACATTTTTTTTTCTCAATTAAATGATTACTTTGCTCCAGGTTCAGTAAGTATAATATTGATCAATCTCTTAAAGGAAAAATAAAAGTTCAACAACTAAACTACAAGGGGACTAAAAAACGGCCGTCTCCAATGGAGATGCCGTCGCCGTGCAGCCCATCGGTCCCGTAACGACGCATTAAGCGCGATGTGCGGGTGGCAGCAGCCAATCGGCTGCAGCCACTTATCGTGTCCGGGTAGTTTTTCTTTTTTTTTTCAAAATGTATCCGTTTTAAAACGGTAATATCTACGAAAATATGAAATAAAAAAAAATATATCACCAACGACTATATTTTTTCGAGATCCATAAAATGAGATCAATCTTGATATTTTTCAGATCATCCCATCTCCAACTCCTCTTTCTCTCTTAATTAAACTTAAAAAACTCTCTTCCCCTCAAAACACCTTTCCACTTTCATTTTTCGGCGAGATGGACGCGGAGTATTTTCAGTGGTTGAAAATCAACAAACCCGACAAATACCATGAGTACATGCAAGCTCACTTCAAAAACACTTCTTCCCAACCCCAACCGCGTCATGTTCGACCGTTGTTCCAAAGCTCCTACCAAGATCCCTACACTCAAAATTACCAATCTACATCGTCTCAAACACCAATGTTTTCACAAACACCGGAAGAGAAGGTCGTTCCTGAAACGCAGGCGGAAAAACAACCGATCCGGAGGCGTGGGAAATAGAAAGTCACCGGAGGAGCGGCAACCAACACAACAACCGTACGGAACAACCCATACAACGAGAGTGAGGATTTGACTCTCATCTCAACCTACATGGAGGTCAGTCAAAATATTATTGTTGGAACGGATCAGAAGTACTATAAATTGTTCTGTCTCGTTGTGGAGAAGTATGAGGATATCAAGATGATAGAAATGATGAACGGGGTGGATAAATTCCGTTCTCATGATTCACTTCGTGGAAGATGGGGGCGGCTAAGAGATTATATAAATCATTGGTTGATTTGTGTGGAGCGTGCTACAGTCATGGTCGGCAATCGAAGTGGCTACAATGAGTCCGATGTGATAGACACTGCCCAAGAAATATACAGAGAGAAATCAAAGCACCACACCTCATTTACAGCGTCAAACAGTGGGATGCCATGAAATAATACCCAGAGTGGGAACTCAATATGAACTTGGAGGAAACCATGAAGAAGTGGGTACCACCTGGGGATGATGAGTTTGAGGGTGACGATGTTGATGTAGGTAATCAACCAATGGAATCGGCATGTGGCAGTAGTGGGAGTAAGTGAAATCGGGGTTATAAAAGTGCGGCAAGTATTAAACGCCCCATTGATCGTAACAAGGCCAAGAAGTTAGCTAAGAATGTCAGTTTCGGTAACTCATCAATGGATGTCATGGGCGAGGAAATTACTAACTTTAGTGAGAATTATCCCCAATTCCTTAAAGTGGAAAAATAAAAGTTGGAGCTTGCTCGCGAGAAGGAGGAGCGTAAGTCAAAGGCGAAGATGATGGACACATACTTGGCACTTATGGGAAACTACAACAACTTGCCCAACGAAGCCAAAGCACACTTAGAAGCACTAGGCAAACAGATGTTTGGATCGGACTAATGGCGAAGGAGCGGAATGTGGCTTGTTTATTTTTTACTTTTCCTTCTGTAGTGTGGCGAGTTTGTTTTTTTACCTTCCGAAGTGTGGTTTGTTTGTATTTTACTTTTCAAAGTGTGGCTAGTTTGTATTTTACTTTCCGAAGTGTGGCTAGTTTATATTTTACTTTCTGAAGTGTGGCTTGTTTGTAATAAAATCAGTGTGCATTTTGTTTGTGTTTGAATTCGAATTCGAATTTGAATTTGTCAGGTATCTCGTGAAGCATCTTATCTATGCTTTACTTTGTTGGAAATCTTGTCAGATTTTATCGGGAATCCAATGTTCAAGTGAATCCAACGTTAGATCTTATCTTTACTTTATCTTTATATTTACTTTTATCGAGAATCTAATGTTCAAGTAACTTAGCTATGACTAATGAATGACACATTTTTATCTCCTACAAATTGTCTATATAATGCAATCATGGAACTCATTTGTACATACAACACCCTCATTCCTTCTTCCTCTGTATTAATTACACTGAAAATACTCTATCCACTAATTCTTTCCAAATATAATCATGTTCAGCCCAGTACCTGAAACAGTGTTTTAACAGAGAACAGTTTGTCATCTGATGAACTTCTCAATGGCTCTTCTACATCCAATCCTTTCGTACAAATGCAAAACATGCCAAATGTGATCTAACACTACCAACAACAACAAGTCAAGCCACGACGTAGCGGCTACACACGTGCTTACATTGACAAAGAGCGAGAACCGCGTGCTGTGTGCTTGGAGCGAGACTACTTTGGTGTTTGTCCAATGCATCGAAATTTCGACGGAGAATCAGAATGGAGAGACCGTTGTTCAAACGGGTGGTTAAAGGTGTGTTGCGTCAAGATGATTACTTTGTATGCAGGCCAGATGCTACTGGCCGTCCAGGGTTAACCACACTACAAAATGTACCGCCGCAATTCGCATGCTAGCTTATGCGGCATCTACCGACTCGGTTGATGAGTATTGTCGGCTCGGTGAAAGCACGACTATCGAGTGTCTAAATTGCTTTTGTACCGTCGTTGTTGTTGAGTTCGGTCCAACATACATGCGCAGGGCCAATGAGGAAGATTTACGAAGGTTGTTAGCAATAAACGGTGCACGATGGTTTGTGAGCATGCTTGGGAGTATCGACTGTATGCACTGGACATGGAAGAACTGTCTGAAGGCATGGCACGGTCAGTTCCAAGGTAGAAGTAAAAAGCCTACTCTTGTGTTGAAGCAGTAGCATCCCAAGATACTTGGATATGACATTCATTCTTTGGAATTTCCGGAAAATACAATGACTTATCAATCGTTCAACGGTGTTCAATGATCTCCTTAACGGCACGGCCCATCAGGTCAACTTTGAGGTCAATGGCCATCAATACAACATGTCTTACTATCTAACAGATGAGATTTACCCACCTTGGGCTACGTTTGTTCCTGCCATCCCGAATCCGGTAACTCACAAACAATCCAAGTTCTCCGAGCTTCAAGAGTCCTGCCGCAAAGATGTCGAACGTACTTTCGGAGTTATGCAAGCACGGTTTGCAATTATACGAAATCCGGTCCTTACACACAACAAAGTCATTCTCAAAAAGATTATGGATTGTTGCATAACACTCCACAACATGATAGTTGAAGATGAGTGCCACAAGTACCTAAACTATGACGAAAAATTGAAGAGCTCGAACGAGATGCCCGTGAGAATGTACCGGATCTCATTGATGGAGTACGTATTCGTCGGGCACCGTCTGCAATAAATACTATCCCGGAATACATGAACAGTTTACGCTGGATGCATAGTTTAATCACGCACACCCAGCTAACAAACGACTTGATGGAACAAATTTGGAGGCTACAGTGAAGATGGATATTCTCCAATCTTGATTGTGTGTTTTTTTATTTCGATGTTGTGTGTTGTGGGTTTGTTGCTTTTTATTTTCGTTTGATTTAAATTCCCTGCACTATGTTGTAATATATTCGTGGTTTCTTCTATTTCAATAAATTATAAAACGTGTTCAATAAAATGCAATTTTGTTAATTTCAAGTTCTTAAAAAAAAAAAGATGTGGCAACCACGACGTGACGATGTTGCATCACCACTGCAGAAAAATGCACGACTTGTCGCTTCATCATTGAAGATGGCATTATACACAAGTTTGTTGGTTCGTTCCGTTGGATCATCAAGACATCAACACTTGAGGAGATCACGCATAGAACAGTAATGGAAGGTTATATAAGTTAGTTTTTTATAATGTTTGACAACAGTGTATAAATATGGGACAATAAAAACTCATCATTATTTGATGGTCGTAAAACATCACATAGAAACTAATTAAATTATATAAAAATATAATAATAAAATATAAATTGTAAAAGAATACATACATTTAATCAGTACAATAAACAAATAAATTCAAATAAAATATTTCTAGAATTGCACTATTTACATATTTAAAGTGGGACTAAGAACTTTTGTATTGTTTGAAAAGTATCCTCATACATACTCCGACTCGAGAAGAAATAGAGCTATTTAAACTATCTAAAGACCAGGAACAAAAAGGAGTAGAAGGAACAGTCCGATGAATCTCTATATGTTAAAATCTGAATGTGAAGATCAAATTAAATGCGCGTATGAAAGTTGTTTTACATACAACTTATTTTAAAATTGTATCCTAGCTAGTCCTTCATTTATTCAATTAGTTTCTAACTATCTTGGAATCCAAGAAACTATTAAAATAAAAGAAGTGATAATAAGAACCTAATTATACGTCGGAGGCATAAAACCGAAATTTCCTAAATCAGGAAAATCAAGACTTTGCTAACAATTTGTGATTTTTTCCCTTCGAATGCACTGAGGTCTATTCAGCAGACAAGTTTGGAGTCTTATTGGGTTTAAAATCTACTCAGAGACAAGCCAAACCCCTTACTAAATTGAGATATTTTAATAGGATTTTGAAAAATCATAAAAATTTTACATAAAATATTTCAACCGTACAATTAATATATAATAATAAATAATTTATATATATATATATATATATATATATAAATTAACAATTTATACATAAAACTACACAATTTATATACAATATATATTATATTATATGATTCTTAGGACTATTAAATCTAAATTTCACAAATTTTTATATTGACTTATACAGTAATATATACTTTTGGATTATTAATAAATTCCACAAGTCATTACTATATACATATATATACTTTTGGTTTTGTGAGGTGCTTAATTTCTCCATGTACTGTATATTCAAATTACCCATCCCAGCTCTATAAAGACCAGTAATCGATCAAAAGAAACTTCAAACATCTCTTCCTTTTCCTTCAAACCACTAAAACAGTCAGAAAAAAATTCAGAGAAAATATGAGGCTGATCACTAAACTGATGATGATCGTGTTTGTTTTTCTATGCTCTGAAAACCATTGTTTTAAATACTTCAGGTGCATCAGCAGATGAAAATGTAGTTGCAATCAAGTGCAAAGACAATGAGAGGAAAGTTCTTCTCACTCTCAGGAAAGGCCTTGCGACTCGGGATATCACAGTCACCGCCACCAATTTATCAACATGGGGAAGCACAACGACCAACATGGAATGCTGCAGCTGGGATGGCGTTCAGTGCGGTAGCAGGACAGGCCATGTAGTTGGCCTCGTGCTAACCGAATTAACAGGTGATGTGAAGGCACTTGCAACTTTGCTTGAGTTGCGTCACTTAAATAACTTGGACTTGAGTAATATGGATTTCGGAGGGAATGAAATCCCTGAACTTATAGGTTCCTTTGAAAAACTAGTTAACTTGAATCTCAACAATGCCAGATTTTCTGGTGATGTGCCGTATCAGCTTGGAAACTTAATCAAGTTGAGAGAACTTGATCTTTCAAGTAACAATTTAACATCTAAAGACCTCACTTGGCTGTCTAATCTCACTTTGTTGTCTAAATTGCATGTCCGCTCAAATGATTTTTCTGGTGATGTGCCCTATCAGCTGGGGTACCTAACCAATTTGACAGAACTTAATCTTTCAGAAAACAATTGCAATTCCAAAGATCTTACTTGGCTATCGAATCTTAATTTGTTATCGGTACTTGATCTGTCATCTAATCAATTTGAAGGACCATTTCCCGACCTGAAAGCATTTTCTTCGTTGACAGAACTATATGTTGCCAATAATAGACTAACAGGTCAACTTCCCGTGAGCTTCGGCCAATTTTCCAACCTTGTGATTTTCAATGCTTCTCACAACTCCCTAAGCGGCACAATCTCTTGGATTCATGTGTCGGAACTCCATAGCCTAACCACTCTTATGTTGTCTTTCAATTCACTAGCTTTGAAGTTCTCACCCGATTGGATTCCACCATTTCAATTGTGGTTACTAGATCTAGCAGGTTGTGACATCGGGCTCCGATTCCCAACATGGCTTATTTAAGATGTGAAATACTTATCTAAAGTTGTTTGTGGTAATAATTTGAACTTTTGAGTAGTAAACTATCTTTAGCTTCCATGTAAGTAGTAGTTTATCGATATATGAACCTTATTGTTGGGACAAAGTATATTTGTAGCTCGTCAAGTTAGTATTTAGTAATTTTATTAAATAAATATAACATTTAAGTTATACACATTATTTTATAATTAAAAAAATATATTTTTAGTACAAACCTTTACTTATGAATAAACTCTCTATAGGAATATATATATTTTCGGTCCTGACGATATGTTTGTATGGAATTTATTGTATATCATTCACATATTAAACGTTTTAACTAATTTGTACTAAAAAACTATTTAAAATTAGATAAAAATATATAAATATCATAGTTTTTCTATAAATATGATGAATAAAACCACTCCAAATATACTTGTGTAGATGTGCTAGTATAAAAATAACACGTGTTAATCGTTAAAGAATTAAATTTAAGACATATTTGAAACCGACCCATACCAAATACGGGTACCATCAAAATTTCTGATTGTTAGTTCATTTGTTTATTTAAACTAAATATCAAGTAAGTTTATAATTGTACACTAAAGCTGTAATGTCTATGTATCAGGACTTCTCAAATTCACAACAATTTGCATGGTTACGTCGCTGCTTGAGACGAACAACAGGAAGATGGGTGAGATTCTCGAATACCTAAGCTCTGTTACTATAAGCTTTCATGTTTCATCTTCTCTGCAACTCATTATCTGTTTTTAGGTGTAGTATAATAATAAGTCTAAATAGGCGCGTGAAGAAGAATAGTTAGGAAGTTCTTCGTCATCTTCGCTTTTGTGCATATTTTTTATAAAGGTTCGAGTTGAAGAAGATTACCTCAAGTCGAGGCAACAATGATTAATGAATTCCAAGTCATGTATATTTTTTATTTCTTCTCAACCTCCTATCTAGAATGAAATATGACATTTATGCGTATGTAAAACGAAAGGACTACCAATTAGGAAGGTTTGGTTGATGAAGATTACCTCATGTCTATGCAACATTAATTGATCAATTTAATCATTTATATTTTTTCATTTCTCAACAACCTCCTATCTGGAATGAAACATGACAATTGTACGTACGTAGTACGGAAGGACGGACTTCCGAATTGTTCATGAGTATTGTTCTTGTGTTCAAGAGGATTTCCTCAAGTCTAGACAACATTAACTAATGGATTCCAATTTCCACGAGTCATTATGATATACACTTTTTATTTATGCATGATAGTGATTATCCAGCCTCTATAAAGACCATGGATCGATCAACAGAAATTTCAAACATCTCTTCTTTGTCCTTCAAACCACTAAACACTTGAGCAAAAAAATCCACAGAAAATATGAGTATAAATATGGGGCTGATCACAAAACTGATGATGATCATGTTTGTTTTTCTGTGCAGTGAAAACCATTGTTTAAGTACTTCAGGTGCATCAGCAGATGACAATGTAGTTGCAATCAAGTGCAAAGACAGTGAGAGGAAAGCTCTTCTCAATCTCAGGAAAGGCCTTGCAACTGGGGATATCACAAGCTACACCACCAATCTATCGACATGGCAAGGCGCAACAAACAACATGGAGTGCTGCAGTTTGGATGGCGTTCAGTGCAGTAGCAGGACAGGCCATGTAGTAGGCCTCGTGCTAACTGAATTAACAGGTGATGTTAAGGCACTTGAAGCCCTGCTTGAGTTGCATCATTTAATTAAGTTGGACTTGAGTAATATGGATTTCGGAGGGAATCAAATCCCTGAATTTATTGGTTCCTTAAAAAACCTAGAGGACCTGAATCTCAACAATGTCAGTTTTTCTGGTGAAGTGCCCTATCAGCTCGGAAACCTAACCAAGTTGAGAAAACTTGATCTTTCAACTAATCATTTAACATCCAAAGACCTCACTTGGCTGTCTAATCTCACTTTGTTGTCTAAATTGCATCTTCACTCAAATGAATTTTCTGGTGATGTGCCCTGTCAGCTGGGATACCTAACCAGTTTGACAGAACTTCATCTTTCAGAAAACAATTTCAAATCCAAGGACCTTACTTGGCTGTCGAATCTTACTTTGTTATCGGTACTCGATCTGTCATCTAATCAATTTGAAGGACCATTTCCCGACCTGAAAGCATTTTCTTCGTTGACAGAATTATATGTTTCCAATAATAGACTAACAGGTCCACTTCCCGCAAGCATCGGCCAGTTTTCCAACCTTACAGTCTTTGAGGCTTCTCACAACTCCCTAAACGGCACAATCTCTGAGGATCATCTCTCGAAACTCCATAGCTTATTGATGCTTGAGTTATCTTTCAATTTACTAGCTTTGAATTTCTCCCCCCATTGGATTCCTCCATTTCAGTTGTGGTATCTAGGACTAGCAAGTTGCAACATAGGGCCTCATTTCCCGACATGGCTTCAAAGTCAGATGCCTTCTGTTATGGAACTTAATCTCTATTCTACTGGTTTATCAGGCGTACTCCCTGATTGGTTCTGGGATTCGTCTGATCAACTAGTCCACTTGAATCTATCTCACAATCAACTCAGTGGCTCTAATCTTGATTTCATATCTAACTTCAATAGTGATATGACCCAAACCATAGCTAGTTTCTACCAATGTTTAGCAAGGCGGTGTCGTCTTCAACTGAAAACCAATTCAGTTCAGTTCAGCTTAATATTGTTATAATTTATACCTTACTTCAGTCCAGTCCAGTCCAGTCCAGTCCAGGTCAGTTCAATAAACTTCTGTTGAAGAGAACACAACTTTAGCTAGCTAATGGATTTGGTGGAGATCAATTGAATAGAGCTCGCTATCCCGTAAACAAGATGCAAACTATTGGAAATTTATGAATAAAAAGATAAATCGAGGGACCAAAAGATGTAATTTGATTGGATTAAACTACAAATAATTTGAAAGTATTGGTGTTGAAACTGAAGGCGCCAATAATATTGAGACTACAAGCGAGAATAAGAAATTCGGGAAGGAGAAGGGAGTAAATTGCATTAGTATGGCGAGCCAATCAGAAGATAGCACGTCGAAGGAGTCAACGAATCGGAACAAGTCAAACAAATGAACTAGGCAAGATCGCCCGTCAAGTTCGTCTTCTTCACTGAGACAGAAGAAAACAAAATGCAGCATAGAATAGTACCGATTGGCACTATTAGGGTTCCACCGATGA
>JAYMSP010004356.1:0-16478 GCA_036897095.1 Plantago elongata
CGGAGAGAAGAAAACGGAGTTGATTCCGTTTGGACCGAATTGGACTGTAGTTCAAAGCCCCAAATTCGATTTACCATTGTTTCTCCCTTCAATTCCCGTTTCTAGCTAGTTGGAGAAGATGATGTATGGTGAATGACAGATTTGCCCTTGTGCTGAAGAGGGAATGTTTTTCACTTAAGGGCAATTCCGTCCCTTTGCTATTATATATACTAGATTCGTTCTGGCTACCGAATAGCTCGTCATAAAAATCCGAAAAATTACCAAATCAATTCTCGGATATTCGGAACGCCATTTTCTAGGCGTCGGTAAAATAAAATAATTTATTTTATTATAATGTTATATTATTATTTTATTTGGTACGCTCAGATTTTTGATTTTAACGTCGAATCCACTCGACATTAAAATACGAAAATTATTTTAAATTTTCTACGAAAATTTTCGACTCGTATGTCATCGGAAAATAATATTTTATTGCGGTCTAAATTTGGAGAGAAATTACGGACCTTACATATGTAGACCACCACTCTCTTATAGTAAGAGCCCTTTTGGGGAAACCTAAAAATAAATATGTACGGACTCCAGTCCAGAGAGGACAATATCATACCGAGAGGTGGGACAATCATGCATAACCTTGCTGGCCCAACAGGTCGGGTCAAGGCCCATTAGTGGTCGAGTCGTTACAAATGGTATCAGACCTATCTGAAATTGCGGGAACTAAGTGTCATGCGGGGCAAAGTGCTACACTGTATGGGCGGTGGGATTCTTGAGCCTGTAGGGGCTACCTCTAGACACCTGCACGGATGGTTGGTCCCAAGACAACCCAAAAAAGCTTGACGAGGACGTCAAAAATTTAAGGGGGTAGATTGTAATACCCAACATCACACATGCTTGTGAGTGGAAGGGGTGAAGGGTATATATGTAGACGACTACTCTCTTATAGTATGAGCCCTTTTGGGAAAACCCAAAAATAAATCAGTGCAGGCTCCGGCCCAGAGCGAACAATTATACCGAGTGGTGGGACATTCATGCATAACCTTGCCGGTCCAACGGACCGGGTCTCGGTCCATTAGTGGTCGGATCGTTACACAATCTGTTGGGATCTTGTTTTTTCTAACTAGATCGAAACACAAATTAGCCTTTTGGGAAAACCCAAAAATAAATCAGTGCAGGCTCCGGTCCAGAGCGGACAATATTATACCGAGTGGTGGGACATTCATGCATAACATTGCCGGTCCGACACACCGGATCTCGGTCCATTAGTGGTCGGATCATTACACAATTTGTTGGGATCTTGTTTTTTCCAACTAGATCGAAACACAAATTAACTGATAATTCGCTCCCAAAAGTGTTACCAAGAGAATCATGATCATGCATTGAAAAAAAGAGAGAGAAAAATCAACCACAAGCATTTGGATCTCATGATGTACCCGCTTTCGCGGTGGTTTGCACGTTTATTCAACGTCTCAACGGAGGTATATTCATCAATCATCAATTGATTAGGGTTAAGACCTAACAGTTCTATTTATACTAGTTACCTAGCAGAGATTTTAGGCAATCTAATAAGCTAAAATAATTAAAATATATGAAGAAATTCAAATAACATCTGCAAGAATCTAGAGTTACCGATGAAGAGCCTAGTTCAAGAAATAGAAGACTCCTGAAAATATTGTCTTCATTCTCTATCTTACTAACCAAGATATACTATAATTATTTAAAATAAGATAAAGAGATATAATTGGGAGATTCTGAAGATCTTCTAGATTATTCTACCCATCAAAAGGGTCAAGGCGTTTTAAGCCCGGGCCTGGCGAACTAGTGTTTGGCAAATAATTTGAATCCCAACACTACGCCAACTTAAAACAGACCTTGTCCCCAGGGTCCTTCTAAACGAACCATCAAACAGCAACAGTCATCTTCAACATAGGTGAATTAACTGCCTTGGTGAGATCTTCAAGTACAGTTGCAGATCGATCCCTCTTCTTGCTGCTCCGACTTGTGAAAGTTCTTTCATTCAAGTCCATAAGCTGACTTGACCAGCTTGCTCAATCCCAGAGCGTTTTCTTTTTCTTCTTGCTCCAACCAATACTCTTCAGTTGTGGCATCACAAGCCCCAAAATCATGTATAGTATTTTGTAGGTTGTAGAAGGAAGGTTGGAAGATAATTAATTGAGTACTCAATTATCATTTTCAACTAATTGCCCTACTAAAATGGATTTGCCAAAGTTAATTTTGGGTTGTCTAAATTATAACTGTGTCCCAATTCTAATCCAAATTTGAACATTTAGACACAAACACATGATCATGTGCTCTTTAGTTATCATATCTATATATTTAATGTAGATGTGTGTGTAATTGATGTATATTTAGTTATTTCAATGTATGTATTAAAGACTAAATAAGTAATCAAGCTAGGAAGAATTACTGAACTTATTCAAATGCAGAAATATATAAGTAAACCTCAGTTTTATAATGAACTTGTGAATATTGTGTATACAAGACTCATAAAATTCATTACAATATCCATAAGAAACTATGCTTGCAATCTTAGGAAAATAAACCCAGCCAACTTCAACAGTCATAAACGCAAAGGCATTCATACTTTCCAGACGCTCCACCGATACATTGGCCACTGGTAGACTGGTACTTCTCAAGGCATTCTTGTTTGCAAGACGAAAGATTACAACTATCCGGATGTAATACAGTTTGACATCTTCCTGCCTCCACTTCAACGACAGATGCCGTCAATGCAACTGCAACACATAATTAAAATTATCAAATTAATTTATATCAATAATCAATAACGGATTGATGATCATGTTTCAATGTTTTTCTAACGTAACCACATTAACAGAAATTGATTTAGAATGAAAAGTTGGAAAGAAAAAAACAACCATACCTGAGACAACAAAAAAAAGGATCCAGAAAGACTTGGCCATTTCTTTGATAAATTTATGAAATGTAGAGAGAATTCTCAGTTTTCTTTTGTTTGATGGTGTTGTATTGTATCTATAATATAGTGATATATATAGTGTACAAAATAGAACCAGGCTATATGGATAAGTTTTATAATCTCATGTATATGTGTAATATAATTTATTAGGTTATCACATTTACAAATATATAATTTATTAGGTTACCACATTTACATATAATTATATGTAAATGTGGTAACCCAATAAATCACAATTACTAGAAATTAAATGTGGTAACCCAATAAATCACAATTACTAAAAATTAAAGTAGATTGTTTAAATATTTTTATGTGTAATGATCATTAAATAGGTTACAATTCCATATTAATTTGGTTGTATGCCTTTTCCATAATTTTAAGTTAAATAGTAATAACACTTTAATTTTTTCCTCCAGAAGTTAATATAATTAAGTAGGTAACCATTTCAATAAACACATTATTACATTATGTTACGAATATCTGTTAATATTTTTGATCAATCACCATATGACTTATCTTTAGTACATAAATGTGTTAGTACTCGCACCAAGCGTCCTAAGGATAGGTCAACGGTTCAATTCATTCTACAGTTCGTCGCTGGTTCGTCGCTGCAATTTAACTACGAATAATATTCGTAGCTGAAAGGTCCAGAGACGGAATAAGCAGGGATGACCATATTATTTGTAGTTGGGTCCGTCGCTGAGGACTCAGCTACGAATCGATGGCCGTACATCTACGAATAATTCCATCATTCTACGGCTAGATTTTATAATGCTATTAGATTCAGAGAGAATTTGATTATAATCCTTTTCGTATATTCAATACAATACAATACTTTCACACCTTGGTAAACACCAACTTCTTGACACTTACAATTATGATAAAATGTAAATCTAATTATATTCATTTAACATATTTGCACTCACACGCTTATTTTATGTCCCCGAACAAGATACACTACTCTACCACACTTCAGTTGGTCACCAGTTATTGTTCGATTCAGTCAATTTATTTCTGGAAGCCTATATGGCTACTGAGGGTAAGAAATATTCGATATTTTTGTCGAACTTTTGTGGCAATCCTATCTCTGGTACTTCAGTGATAATCGATAGTACATTAAAACACCAGGTGATATATGATGTATGCTACGAGAACGTCATATGTCGTTGTAAAACATCACTCATTACCTAAATATTTTTCGGATACTAATTTAATTAAATATGTATTAATTTTACAATACTAATTAATCTCTTCGAATATGTAATTATTTCATTGATTCAATCTTGGTCGAATATTTGACAAATGTGAATGAATTTTTCTTTAATATTTTGTTTATGTGTTGTGGTACGAGCTTATTAAATTTACGAATGACATAGTTATTTATAAAAAATTATTATATTATCGACACGTAAATAATTTATTTAACTAATATCAATGAATATATTTATACAATATTATTTTTGGTCATTAAAACATCATCAATACGTCGTTGGCATTAGCAATCGCCAAACAAAATAAATGTAAGTACATGGACTAAATTGCAGTCATGAAAAATATTGGAATTGCAATTGTGTCCTTAGCAAGTCGTAACCGAACTAACCTCGACTCGACTTGACTAGCCCTCCCATTTGTAGTGCAAGAAATGAATGAAGCAGAAAAGTAGAGCTCCCATTATCCGAACGTGTGGTTGTGCAGAAGAAAGCCTTATCTTCCCTGAGGCGTGTGGTTACCAGTAGCTTATCTTTCTCCTCACCAAAATATAACCAACAACCATTTCTTCTCTGCATTTCTTCTTTCAATCACAAATGGCGTCTTCAGCTACTCTTTCACACGCCATCACCCCTTCTCAGGTAACTACCAAACTTCATTCCATCAAATTATAACATTACAGTTTACAAACAAACACTCTGTTTATTTATTTATTCATTTATTTGTATGTGTGTTTGGTTAGCTCTGTTCCACGAAGAATGGAATCAACTCGCCTTCGACGATGGCGCTGAGTAGCAGGAATGGAAAGAACAGGAGGATGAAGGTTTCGTGCATGGCGAGCATTGCCGATGATCGCGTTCCCGATATGGGGAAGAGAGAGCTCATGAACCTCCTTCTTTTGGGTGCTCTTGGCCTTCCCACCACTGGAATGTTGCTCCCTTATACTTCCTTCTTCGTCCCCCCTGGGTAATTTATTCATTATGCATGCTCTTCTCTTTCTTTCATCTCTAGTTCGATTCGATGTTATCGTTACTTGCAGTTTAGTTCGATTCGATGTTGAAATGACGCCGTGTTTCATCTTTTTAGTTGGGAAGTGTTCAGTATAGAATTAGAACTAAAATTTAGGTTTAACCTGGTTTTCAAGATTGTAGTTGTTTGACAATCGATTAAAATCAAGAAAATCAGATAAAAATATTTAAAATAGGTATTTTTACTTGTTTTTAACCAGATTTTATTGGTTTTAGCTCAGAGCTAAACAACCACTGAGTTGGGAAAATTGATTTTCCCTCCAAAATCTGGGGTGTAGTGATTGAATTTGATTCCTTATGGATTACAATTTGGAAATTCCCAAATATTGGCGATTTGTTACGAGGTTAACGGAGAAGGATAACTCACTAAACCCTGCATCGTTTGTGAGCCACTTCAGGTTTGGTACCTGAGTGTGTAAGTACCGAGACTGGAGGTGGCGATGCCTTTTTTGGATTCTCGATTGAAGTTGTGAAAGTAATTTCTTTTTAGATATTAAATTTTGTAGGGAAGAAGCTACTAAACACAAAAAACATGTTTAATCTGCCTTGTAGATATGTTTAGCAGTTTTAGTTATGAAAGTGTATGTCGGAAAGTGAACACGGGAAAAATAAGTACTACTTAACATTGCAGCTTGTTCGGTGCTACATGAGACGGTTAGTTTATAAGTTCCGAAATTCTTCCATCCCATGATTGATTGTTCACCTCTAATTCCCACATTTTGACTTCTAGCCCTCAGTTGTCTTGGTTGTAGCATGAGTTCTTACCTATAAACTCTTCTGCATTCCGGTGCAGTCCGTATTATTAACAATCTGGTCTGGAATTTTCTTAAACGTTAAGCTGAACAACTCTCTCCTAAACATTATGTGTGCGTGGATTATATAAAACTTTTGGGATAGTAAAACAAATTAATGTGTATCACAAAGTATTTTGGCCATTTTGGTTTAGCTTCTTTGTTAATTTTCTTACATTTAATTTTGGACTGAACTGCAGTTCAGGAGGCGGTGGTGGTGGTCAAGTGGCTAAGGATGCATTGGGCAATGATGTTGTTGCGGCTGAATGGCTCCAAAATCATGGTCCTAATGACAGGACCCTTACACAAGGGCTGAAGGTAATATAGTTTTATCTTAGTACTAATTTTAGGGACTTCAGTTATTTGACATTGAGATATGAAGTTTGTATCCTGTACTGTAATAATGTTAGGGACTTATTATTTCAGATTCAGAATGGAAGTTGCAGGTAGTTCTGTAGCATATCATGTATGATAATAGCCTATCATCGAAAAATGCAACCTTAGTTTTTAAATTTTGGCTGGTGCTTTATCACTTATCATTTCTTACCTTTAGTTGGGTACTCATAAACATTAGCAATTGAAAGTGATAAAGCATATATTGCTACTAGCCAGTGGAGCAAGTTTCTCAGCAAGATGATATGACAATATTGTTCATGATCAATCTTTATCCTTCACATGACTTAAAGATGTGGAAAGAGCGTGCCATTACGAATTTGGATGTTCCTATATATAGCTTTTTAGTATTTAGGCATTGCTTAAAAAAAGATTGAGCATCATTGTATAAGGTTAAATTCTGATCTGACATGATGGTCAGGAAGATTTTTTTTTTTTGTTGTTGTTGTTGTTTCCATGACGGTTGATGTATTTCCAAATTGTATCGTTTAAACAAAACGGTTTTGATGATCTTTGTTATTATTCTATGAACTTCAGGGTGATCCTACATACCTTGTCGTGGAGAGTGACAGAACACTTGCAACCTTTGGTATCAATGCTGTATGTACCCATCTTGGTTGTGTCGTTCCATGGAACGCTGCTGAGAACAAGTTCATCTGCCCTTGCCATGGATCTCAATACAACAACCAAGGAAGAGTTGTTAGAGGACCTGCTCCTTTGGTAAGCAATCATCTGAAGTATTTTGCTTCAGTTTCATCGTTCATATTGTACTATGTTTTATGTATGAGATTTGAATACATGTTAACTGACTTAATTTAGATTACAATGTGGTTATCTACATTCTACAATGTGGTTACATAACTGATAAATGATACAAGTCCCTGTACTTGGAAAACTTGTAATTGGATGGACAAGAGATAAGAGGATTCTGTACTTTATCATAACCGACTATGGCATGCATGTGTAAATCGGTATATATTCAGGGAATTTCATCAAGGTTTAGATAATTGAAAATTTTGGTAGAAGAAAATGGCATACAATATTGTTTTGTAGAACAGTGTAACTTCAAAGCTAATAATATACTTATAGAGTTGTTTTATACGTAAAAATTAAGCCTAATTTGAATAAGAACATGATATTGTTTCTGATTCTGCATATTTTTTATTCATTCCATATGCATCTTGCTGATCTTCACCTTTGTTCTTGGTACAGTCTTTGGCCCTGGCTCATGCTGACATTGATGATGGAAAGGTAGTATTTGTTCCCTGGGTGGAGACTGACTTTAGAACCGGGGAAAACCCATGGTGGTCATAAGCAGTGACAATATACTTTTTCCATGTATATGTTTGTATGGATGTATCCCTCAAGAGAAACTTGAAAGGTTGAAGCATTTTGCTGAACAGTAGTTTTGTAACACAGTTATTTGCGTATGTATATCATATCGATTCTTGTTTACAGCAAATTATTCCATCAATTCTTAAACTTGTAGTCATTAAAATCTTATAATTTGATGTGGTGTTGTTGGTGACATTTGTTCTTCGCAAATCGACACCTGCAGAGAAAAACAAACAAAACTTTGTCTTCTCTGCATGCAAAGGCCACTAGGCCTCATTTGAAGAACACAGAAACTCATACCATAAGTCCATTACATTCTGGTAGCAGCAACGAAAAGAAAGCTTGCATCTCCTTTTAAGCACTTATTTTCCATGGCTGAAATTAACCAGTTTGTAAATAGCTCGTTCTCAAACGATGAGGAAGTCGAGAATGGTGCTATTGATTACAGAAAAGGAGTTAAATATCTAGTTGACACTGCCCCTAAGATGAAGAAGCTGCCATCTGAGTTTCTTCTGAAATTAGAACGAAATCCTTTGTCCGTTAGCTATTGCGACATTCCAGTTATTGATCTGAGTCAACTAAGCAGACCTGTTGGACGTCGAGTTTCCTGTATTGAAGCTATCAGCTCTGCTTGTGCACAGTGGGGATTCTTCAGGGTCAGTTCTACTCTCTCATTCATCTTTATCTGTGTATAATGATTAATGACTCTGTTTGTTTTACTAGCTTTGGATAATGTGTGCAGATTGTTAATCATGGGATTGAGATAACTCTGATTGAGGGAATGCTACATCTGGTGGAGGAATTTTTCAACCTCAGTTGGGAACAGAAAATGAAATACGCTTCTGATGATGTGTTGAGTCCTGTACGTTACGGAACAAGCTTGAACTCGCCTGCGAGTCACACCCTACACTGGAGAGACTATTTGAGGCATTACGGCCATCCGGTCCAGGACACCTTCCACCTGTGGCCTAATAGTCCTACCAAATACAGGTGAGTGCTGCTTCATACATTACTTATTTACTTGCATAAAAAACTAATCTGAAGCCGACTGTTTGACAGGAATATGGCAAAGGATTACCTTGAGGAAATATGGGAAATGGCAATGAAGATAGGTGGTGCAATATCAGAAGGTTTAGGACTTGATAGTGAGTACATAGAGAGATCACTGGGAAAAGGTTGTCAAATTCTTGCAGCAAATATGTATCCACCATGTCCTGAGCCAGACAAAACACTTGGACTGGCTGCTCATTCGGATCACGGTGCACTCACAATCCTGATGCAAAATGATGTGAATGGTCTGCAGGTGAAACACAATCAGGAATGGATTGCTGTTCCTCATGTACCCGGCACTTTTGTTGTCAACATTGGTGATTTCTTGGAGGTTCCTCTCGCATCCATTTTCTCTGTTCTATTTAACATTGGTTACTCCGCTAAATTAGCTTATTTCACCATTTGATTACCATAAGTTTGTTACATGAGCTTCTTTGACTTTTCGACTATTATAAGTTTGTTACGTGAACTCTTAGCTAATAACAACTAGTTTATCGATATTATTTTGATGGTAAAGCTAGAATTTGTCAGATACTAAGCAATGGGAAGTATAGAAGTGTGGAGCATAGAGCAGTGGTGAATGAGGAAAAGACTAGGATCTCAGTGGCAGTGGGACATGGACCGGAATTATCAAAGATTGTGAAGCCTGCAAGCCCACTAGTCCAGAAAAGAGAAGAAGCCCATTATCAACCGATTGTCTACAAAGACTACATAAAGTTGCAGCAGAGCAGTACCATTCGAGGAAAAACTGCATTGCAAGCTGTCGCAACTAAAATCGATTAGTGGTCCGGTCAGGACAATGAAATCGAAGTAGTATTAGTAACAAATAAAAGATGCTCATTTTACTACTTACGCATACAAGGATGTTATTAATTTTCTCATTTCGATTACTTTCACATCAGGAGAATGAAGTCGTAACAAATAAAAGGAATAAGGTTTACATTTTTCATAATCTACATAAAAATGTAATTTGGTTATTATTTACATTTTGAGACTACGTACAAAAATATGGAGATTGTTGAGATAGAAAAGCGAGAAGAGCATAAAGAGAGTAGATAGTATAATAGAGAGAATGGGGAGTGCATTATTCACTTGTGTGTTGTGTTGTGTACAATGAGGGTGCAAATAGGAGGTATTTATACGAGAGTAAAGTGAATTCAAGGGACTAGAAGTATACGAAGAGGCACCCACTACTCTACTACTTCACTAACCTTAACAACATTAATCTATTCATTAACTAGTACAACTAATGTACATGTATTCATAACAGAGGTTGTTTATTTTTCTCATTTTTTACACGGATAGGTAAATGATAAAAAGAAATTTATACATTAGTGAATTTAATTTATCCCACCTTGCCCAGTTCTTTCCCTTCTTTTCTCTTCATCATGAGTGAATTTAATTTATCCAATATGATTACTGGATAAATTATCCGTACCGAAATTGGGTGTTTGTGGTGGGTGGGACCACAAAATTTAAAAAGAAAAAGAAATTGAGTTATGGTCGACCTGGCAGGTCGTCGATGCTCCATATTGAACCTCATTTTTTTATTTTTTTATTTCTTTTAATTATTTTTTATTATCCTTTCAGAAAATATTAACTATACATCAAAATTCATTATAAAAATATCTTTACATAGACACCCATACAACTATAACTTTCACATATCTGAAAAATAATCTTCTATCAACCACTTCATATCTCAAACACGTACCGTTTTCGGTTCTCTCCGATGGATTCAAATGGTTCATTTTACCCACACTACTATTAGTCTACTTATGAAAATACGCAAAACTCTCAAGAATTTCCTAGTTATCAAATAAATATTGATACCCAATTTCCTCCAAATCTTACTCATAATAACCTCCTAATCTTACTCAAAATAACTATGAGCCCCAAGTTGAAACGAACCCAACCAATGTATTCATGAATTGGGAGCCCCTTGAAGATGTAGCCCTAATGTCAACTTGGGTATACGTAGATGGAGATGCAATTACCGGCACTAATGAAAAAGGTGATACTTTGTGGAACAAAGTTCTCAAGTTGTATGACTATGTATCAAAGAAAACTGTTGAGTCAATGAGAGGTCGTTGGTCGCAGCTCAACGAAAATATTTCGAAGTGGATTAGTGCATACAAAGAAGTCTATCGTCAAAAAACGAGTTGAATGAGTATGGCATGTTGAAAATGCAGCTCATAAGGTTTATAATAGGAAGAGTGGCTTTTCGCATACTCTTATGATCGAACAAGTTATTCATGAGCACTTACGTTGGGAGTTGTATTGGGTGGTGACCATATGAGGTATCGGTTATGTTTAGCAAAACTAACTGAAAAGCATAGCTGATCAACAAGCTAACTTGATTAACTTCTCAAACCAACTAGCTTGTTTGAGAAGTTGCACGTTTACGTAACGAGCTTTTTATAAAATAAAAATGAAAAAAAAACTTATGGAGCTGAAAAATTAGTAGTAAACAAAGTCCTATAAATTGACAAACGTTCATGGATCCAAAGTGGAATATATACTAGGCAAATGGCAAAATATAATATAAAGATTTACAAAGGTAAACACAATATATTTTATTACAAACATAAATAACACAAAAACATATAGTAATGCATAAACATAACGAATTAAATTACAAGTAGCTCAACATGCGATTCTGAAGGTTGTTTTCTTGTGAAGATAGATTTGGTTTTGCCAACAACACACTTAACATATTTGCATGCATTGAGCTTCTTTTACTCCAATTCAATCCTGTCATTCCCAAACTTGTTCATATACTCAAGTTCTTTCTCACTCGTCCTCATCGCACGAAGTTTATTAGTTCTTTCTTTTAAGACAAATGTGACTTGAATCCCCGACCAATTGGTTGGAGGGGAATCGTCTTACCAACTGATTTACGCTTCGTTTTCAATTCATTAGTAAATTCATCTAGAATTGCAGCAGGGGCCGGATGATGATGCCTTTTATTTTCCCTTCTCCTTATCTTTGGTCGCAGCTCTACTTGTAGGACGATTTTATTTTTCAAGCACCAGTCACCAAAGTTTCTGGAGCAAATTCATCATCGATCCTTTTGAACTGCCATGACCTTCTTCCAGTGCATCTGGATGAGAGCTCTATTTATCACTAGATTTTCAGCTACATCAACTTTTTTTAATTAAAAAAAACACATTACGTGAACGTGCGAATTCTTAAACAAGCTAGTTGTTTTGATAAGCTAACCAAACTAGCTTGTTGAAAAAAAATACATAATCAACTATCAGTTAATTAATTAACTACAACTAGCTTTTCAACTAGTTTTGTTAAACTGAGCCTAGTCTGTAAAAATTCTTCTGTTTCTTCGTACGAACTGAATTAATGTAAGTTAAATTCATTTATAATATAAATTCATTGAGTAATTTGAACTGAACTGACAACGAATTACTCATTATATAACTCCTAATTAGAAAGTCTCTGGTCCAAGTTGAATTGAAACGGTAATGGGATGCTTGTCCCGTTGTCCGTAATGAAAATTCCAAAGGTATAGAATATAGGGAGAAGATGAATTGCAATATAGTGACAAATATCCAACCGCGATTCTCTCCGCCATGGCATGTGCTCGTAGCTTATTTTATTAAAGTCACGTCTTTGATTTGCGCACCATTTTCATACTTTTATACTTGACGATCTGATACTTTAGTTTATTACGCACCGATTACAAACTACACGACCAACATACTCAGTCCTAGGGAGTTGCTTTTGTTTTGTACGAGTTCATTTCAACTAATTTGACACTATAAAGTCGTAAAACTTTTCGACCATTGAAAAGTTTGGACTCAATCTCAATCACCTCGATCATCATGCAACAAAATCATTGTTTTCTCAAATTAAACCAACTTAGGTATCTCAACTTGCTCACACAAACCGAGCACTAGCTTGTAAGACAACATATATTCTTGTGATTGTCTTTTTACTGTTGCTAAGTTGAGGACATCTAATACTCCATCTGGTCTCGGTTCGTTCTGCTATATTTTTAAATATTATTTTCTTTAAAGGAAATAATTTAGTATTTATTATGAAAAGGAAATTGAAAAAAGGTGGTGAAAGTATAAAATATAAGAGGGGGAGATGTTAATGCATTTTTTTAAAAAAGAGATAGTAGGATTTTTTTTATTTTTTTTAGTAGAGTCTATATTTTTGTATAAAGTTTTATTCCTTCCGCTCCGTTAAAAATGAAATATTTTTTCGTTTTTCACATCCCATCAAAGTGAAACAATTTTTTATTTATGAAAATAGCCTACACTATACAATTCGTTTTAACCATACATTATTGGACCCACATTTACTTTTTTTATCTCCAACTCATTCTTAGCCACACATCATATATTTTTCTTAAAAACGTATAAAAAAATTAAATTATTTTATTATTAAGGAGTAGAGATAGAGTAATATATATTTGTACTATAGAAATACTGCAATTCCTGTTTCATACTTATACTATAGTATACTTCCAACGTCCCATTAATCTTTATATTTCTTGTAAGGATATCTTGTCTCATATTAATTGAACCAACAAAAATACTTCAAAAAGTTCATACTTCATCACACCATTAATTAGCATATTAACTAATATGATATATATCAAATCGATGTCAATATGACATATATGTATTGGTTTATTTTTTGGTGTCAAATCTT
The DNA here is from genome assembly GCA_036897095.1 of Plantago elongata. NCBI lineage: Eukaryota > Viridiplantae > Streptophyta > Magnoliopsida > Lamiales > Plantaginaceae > Plantago > Plantago elongata. The sequence continues at coordinate 13,434 of JAYMSP010004356.1, forward strand.
CCCGGCGCATTCCTACTCATAATAAATGTAGTATTCGTGTTTTATTGTGTGGATTTCATATTTATTATAATTAGGGGATGCATCGAGGTAATATCCGGCATTTCCAAAAAAGATTGGTTGCTATTTTGAAAACGCTACTATGATGATTTTAAATTGCAGAATTGTTAGGCATAATGAAGTGGCTTACTCGCTAAATGTACCGTGTAGTCGGTTTACGCTATGCTCCATTTATGTTGTATTGCTTATTTGAATTATGTGGTTATAACATGATCAGGTTGTCCAAATAAAAAAGATTTAATTGGAAGGATTCAATTGTCCAAGGTTTCCTCTTTTATTACTGATGAAAACAAGCATCTGATCATGGGATTTAGAATGAGGAATATTCTTAGGTTTACCAAATGACTATGGCTCCGTTGGTTATACCGCTGAAGCAGTCATCTTCCCACTCTAATTGAATATTTTATATATAAAAATTCAATTTTAATTGAAAAGGACCACTCAAATTATATATCAATCAGTCTATATGTGAAGTAATATAATGGCATGTATAGAATGCAGAGTATTGAGTATTATGCACAGTACTAAGGAAGGTATGTATTTTCAAACAAAATACTCTCTTCGTCTCGAATTGAAAGTCCTGCGGAATTCGACAAAAGTTTTAAGAAAAGAATGATAGAGTGGGGAAAAAGTTAATTAAGTATGAATATGATTGGAAAAGGTAGGAAAAATAGTATATAAAAGATAAAAGATAATGTATAAAGTATGAGAGAGATTTTATATTTAAGTAAATAATACTTCTAATTTGGGACATTCCAAAACGGAAGGCGGAACTTCCAATTCGGAACGGGAGAAGTATGTAATTGGAACATGGTAAATAAGTAATTTAGATTATTCTACTGTTAAACAAGTTTCACCTCGTTTATATATTACTCCCTTCATTCTATTAAATTCGTTTCATTTTATATTTACATAAATATTAAGAAGTTTAAGTAAAAATTGATTTATATAGATGAAGTAATAAATTTATAGTAAAAAGTAAGAAAGAGAATTGATAAAGTATGTGAGAAATTGATTAAAGTATTAAATTGAGATAGTCGACATAAAAAATGAAAAAATAAAAATGATTTAGTGGAACATAGGGAGTACAGACCTCTTTTCAATTTATGAATATGTTTTAATTATAAAAATATAAAATATATACTTCCTTCGTTTCGATTTAGAAGTCCTGCAAGATCGGACATAATTTCTTTTTTAAAAAGTGATAAAATAGAAAAGAAGGTAATAAATTATAAATGTGATTGGATAAAGTAGGAAGAAATAGTTAATAAAATATAAGGGATAATGTATAAAATATAAGAGAGATTTTTTATTTAAGGAAGCGGAATTTCCAAACCAAAACAATTCAAAATGAAAAATGAGACTTTTAAACCGGAACGGAGGGAGTATTTAATATACAAATTTACCCTCTAAATTTAAAAGAATAAAGGTGTTAATTTATGATTGATTGTCTTTTATCAGAAGAGGTGGAATCTATGTGAACCAAAAAAAAACATGATCGTTTCAAATTTTATTATAATTAAAAACCTTCTGCACTATTATATTATATTAACATACGAGTCATTAATTTACACCATTATATTAAAACAAAATTTACTGAATTATAATATTATACCACCAAATGTTGGATTCTTCTTGTAATATTTAATATGAAAGGATTTTCTACTATAATTTTCCAAAAAAAATCTTGCTTGCTTAATTAGAAACATGGGCTTTATTCCATTAGTCAATTGTATAGGTAATAAATAACATTGAATATTATGCACAATGATTATCCAGACAGATTAATGATGATTATTTTATTTTATTCATTAATTTTCTTATTTTAGTCCTTTTATTCTCATCTTATGGAGTATCATATTTTCTAATTTATTTAATTTCATCTTAAACTTATAAGTAACGATAACCTCGAAACGGAAAAAATACAGTTCTCCATACCATAAAGTAGTCATACCAAGTTTCACAATTTCTAGACCCCAACAGGAAGAAATTTTGACTGTACGTACGCCTTGTTTGTTTCCACAGAAGAAGCCATTAATAAATAAATAAAAGATGTGCAAAATTTACAGTCGGAGCGAGATGACAGAAATGACCCGATGCATTTGTCAACTAGCTAGCTTCCCGTGAACACAGTGCCTCAAAAACATCTCCTACTGCGAATAAGCAAGAACAAGAGTATACTCATAGTCATACCAGTAAACGAGACCACCCAGCAATGTACGAAAAGGAAAGATGTGCAAGAAAGATAAAGGGCAAAAGTGGAAAAACACAAGGAGAAGAATAGTGGGCTTTGTTGAACTGCAACGAGTCCACGGCGAGAGGCATGTTCTCCTGGTCCGGGGAGCAAGTCGACTCATGAGGTGGATGTGAGCTGTACATTATGGCCCGCAGCACGGCGGATACAGTCGGTATGTGGGCTGTTTTGTTCCGGGCTAACAACCACGTAAGGCCCATTAGCTGGCAGTCGCGGCTCAGCATTTTGCTCATTCGGTCTTCTCCACCTGATCGTTTTGTTCCGTTTTTGCCCGACCCGTTTAGCTGCATAATAATGAGAACGAAAATATGAAACCTTATTGAGGCTAAATTTTTCAATCTCTCTTTATCAGACCAAGTCTAATACAATTGTTATTCCTCTTGAAGTGAAATCTAAAAATAGTATATATAAAATAATATATTTAAATAGAGATAAACTAAAATGAATGAGAAAGTGAAGACAGACTAAATAACGTTGATTTTAGAGACTAATCAATAATGATATATAACATTATTTGGTCGTGCATTATGGAAAACCAGTAATATAAGATGCCCAATCAAATTAAACACAGGTCAATAGTTCACAGAATCAGAGTCACGTGTAACACAGACAAATGCAATGATACAACTTTAGAAACCGATCAATCAATTTTTATATCTCCGACATAAACTATCATTCGGAGACGAAACATACATGACCAAACAAAAGTATAATCCATCCATAAATTATTAATA
>JAYMSP010004357.1:0-16476 GCA_036897095.1 Plantago elongata
GTATAAACGGAGGAGACATAGATTCAGTGCTACATGGCCACCGCTTTCTGATACACTTTATTCCAATACTAGTCCCATGATATGTATAACTTAATCCTAGGTGCAGGAGTTTAATTTACGACGTGGTATACAATTTGAATTGAATTTTGTCAATTTAAATGATGTATTTTATATACAAAACAGATTATTTAAATTATCAAAATTCAATTCGAATTATATATTAATCGGACCCTAAGTATTGAATAAGAAATTGTAACAACTTCTACTTCTTAGAGAATATAACTGTGATCGATTAGTAGAAATTTAAAGAAGGAATCGTTCACTTAAGATAAATCAATTACCATAGTATATTTGTGCTTGAATTCTCCATTTATGTATATTCACATTGTATAGATGGGACAAGAAGTCGAGGACAAGAAATTTGAAACTTTATTTCCCACATTTTACGCTTCACGCTCATCTCGTAAATATTCTTAAGTTTTTATTTGAACTTTATCATATACTACATTTATCATATATTACATGCTCAAGTTATTCTACATATCTTTATCTCAACCATCTAGAAGTCATCTAGAAGTGATATAAGAAGTTCATTAATCCACAATAACTCAGAAGGTTAGTAAATTTAATAGTGGAGTTTGTCATCAAATACAAATTTAAGCTTTCATTTATAATTTGATGTGACTGGTGAACTTCATTAATTGGGTGATTCAAACAAAAGATAATAAAAAGGAAGAAAGTTCAACTACTTTTATTTTTTTTTTTGTCATGTAATTGTTAAGATAAGTACTTCAGTTGATACTAAAGTCTCTGATTTATTTTCTGTCGTATTTTTCCCGAATTCAATGTAATACATTGAAACTAGAATGAACAACTGCAAAATTATCATACAGTTATAGTGTTAGAATTTAAAAAAAAAAATCCATATAGAGAAGTTATTCATAAGTAACGATTTGTACTAAAAGTATATTTCTCATAATAATACAATGTGCATAACTTAAGGACCTATTTAGTAAAACTAGCTAAAAAGGCAACTGATAGTTGAATAATTAGTCGGTAACTGGTTAGGTAGTTTTTTTTTTCAACAAATTAACTTGGTTAGATTCTCAAACCAGCTATCTTTTGAACTAGTTTGTTTCAAAAGTTGCGCGTTTACGTAACGATTTTTTTTGTTAAAAAAAACTCATTTAGCTTAGAAGCTAGTGGTAAAAAGAGCCTAACTATTACATTTATTGAATAAAATTACTAAATACTAACTTGACAAGTTAGAGATGTTTTTATCCAATAAAAAGGTTCATATATAAATGAATTACTACTTATATGGAAGCTAAAACATAGGCTTACCACTAAAAAGTTCAAATTACTATCACGAACAAGTTTCAATAAGTATTTTACATCTTAAATTTTATAATTAAAATTATATATATAAATAAATATTATAAAATATTATATTATTTATTACTATACAGAGCTATAATTATTTAAGACGAGACCGGAGAAAGTAATAAAATATGACAATGTGAAGTTTATTCTTATTTATAATTTGTGTCAAGTTTAGACCGAACTTTTTTATAATTTTAAGAAATTTATTACTTTATAGATAGAGTATTTTTTTTTTAACGGGGGTTTGACTATGAAGTGTTCGAAATGTTTATATCCATCTCTTAGCATTAAAAACTTAGACAATTCGATATGCTCATTTCGGTTTCATTAAGATTTAGAAATATAACCCAAAGTTCCAAAGTAGATCCGTGTATGGTACTTTGTTAATCATATGAATGGAAAATTTTAAATTTTGCCAAACCAGTCGGCAAGGCCTGCAACATGGGCGGAGAGAGATAGGATAGGAAGGTGAGCGTTGTTCTAGTAAACCTCACGCTTCTCGCTCACGTTTTGCAACTTGCAAGGACCCAAATGGAATATTCCAATTTGCACATTATTGGAGTAATTGCTTGGATCCCCAATATGTTTGTATGTTTGTACAAAGTGGTACCTAATGTTTCTTGTTTCACAGTTATCAACCTAATACAAATTCACAACAAATTGCTTGGCTAAACATTTCGGATACTATTGGCACCTTAAACAATTTTTGTAGGTGTTGACACAAAATTATACGTTAAACTGAGTTTTCTCATTACCTTAAACAATTTTTATACCAAAAAATTCTCTATTGTTATGTGATTGCTCACTTACTTAGGAAATAAATTTTAATTCTATTTTGAAAGGTAACTACTATTTAGATGCAATGTAGGTAAATAGCTAATCTCGAAAATAAAAGAACATTTATACTAATGCAATATGAATCAAGAGATGGCATAAACTAATAATGGTACGTACCCTTGTTACTAAAAATTAACGTAAGTCACGTCAACAATGACAAAACTCTGGTCAAATTATTTTATTTTTGATTTATAATGAGCTTTTAACAAAATTAGTAAGTCTCAATATAAAAGAAATCATAAATAAATTGATATTTCATATAGTAAATGAAATACTACTTATTATTCTCTTCTTTTGTGTTTTTATCCACACCTATATAAGTAACTACATTACTAGTAATTATTAACATTTATTACATAAACATTTTTATTTCATAAAGTCAAATCTATATTAAGGGTCAAAAGTTATAGGATTTCATTTATTTATTAAATATAAATAAAAGGGCCATTATATATCAAAATTTAATATATATAGTAGTAAATTTTATTAGCAATGAATACAAAATTATGATTTTATACCATTTTTCAATTGATTTCTAAATTACATTATTATTACAAATATATACAATATTATCTTTTTCATACTAAATTAATTTTTCATAATCTCCATAATGAAAAATTCCAAAAACTAACCATTATCAGAAATGCAAGCAAGTTCCTGCACTTTTTCCCACTAAGCCTTTCAAGAAAGTGTATGATTGAAGTCTAATCACTCCCTATTACTAATTCCGTCAAACACTATCCTTTATACGTACGCAAAGACTAAACATATATCGTCAAATACAACATTTCCGTAAGAGTATGGGGTCCTAAGCAATTTACCATAAAAGGCCCATTCGTCTCCCCAAATTAAACCAGATCTGCTCCAAGTCTCACACCCACAAATCCCATTTACAAAGAAAACACGCAAGTCTCACATGGTGGAAAATTAAGAAAAAGGCAAGAAAATTCACTGCTCTTAAAATTCTGATTTTTATTACACTTACCCCTTTGAATGTTTGCTTGAAAAGGAAAAAGAGTGTGGAACAACACCATAAATATAACGGTGCGAGTTCCTTCCTGAATCTTCATCGTCACATTTGGCTGTCTTTCTCGTCCTTATTCATTCTCCCCCAAATCTCACACATATACATACATACACACCATGGAATTTTTACACCTCCGATGTGAGATCTAATCCTTCTCAATCCCATCTTCCTCTCCGTTTCCCGCTTCTTCTCTGCGTGAAGCGGATCTACTCTGCAACCAGATAAACATAAACAACCACCGCTTGTTTGTTTGTTTGTTTGTTTGCTCTGTACTGGGTTGCAGTCTGCTTGGGTATTTGTTGTTGAGATTTTGGTAGATCGGAAATGGAGGCGGAGAAGAAGCAATCGCAGGTGTCTGATGTCGGCGCGTGGGCGATGAACGTGGTAAGCTCCGTCGGGATTATCATGGCGAACAAGCAGCTCATGTCGAACAACGGATTTGGGTTCGGCTTTGGTAAGTCAGTCAAATCTCGATTGCTTCGTCATTTTCTTTGTCTGGTTTGATTTTGGAATTTTGCGCTGCCTTTTTGGATCTCAGCCGTTTCGTTTGTGTTCTATTAATGAACTGGAAATTTAAGTTTTGATTGCATGTAGATTGGAATTTGATGCGTTTCCTGGTTTATTATTCATTTGATTGATGAGCTATTTTGAATGGATCTCGAGACGCCTTTTTAGATTCTGTTCATTAATTAAACTTGCTTTGTATCCAATCCTCTACCGTGTGTGATTTGTGAGCATCTGATACCAACTGGTCCAACTCAAATCAATTTTGAAAACTCAAGTTGAACAAGTCCTATGATGGAACTTGGCAACTAGAAAATAGACACGGGACGAAACGTAACAACACAAACTATTAACTACCAACCCAAATAGGGAAACATACTATGTAGTACTATTGCATCACCCATATTTCCTAGTACGGGCTTTTCGAATGAATTCAGATGCATGATTTTGGTTCATTGCAATGAAAAGTTGACCTTCATTACTCGCCTCTATATTATGAAATATGCACAGTATAGTTGGGGAGAAGTGTGATCAAACTAATCGGGATAATGTCTGATTTGAACTTCTTATTGAATGACGAATTGTCATTTTTACGATTGGGGTGCTGATCCAGTTGCTTTATGTACTATCTTGAACAAGACTCTTAATGTTAGAGCCAATCTGACATTAATAATGTGCCTTGCTCCATGCAGCAACAACATTGACGGGTTTCCATTTTGCTGTTACCGCTCTTGTTGGCATGATATCAAATGCTACAGGCTACTCTGCATCAAAGCATATACCTCTTTGGGAACTACTCTGGTTCTCGATTGTCGCGAACATGTCTATTACTGGAATGAATCTCAGCCTTATGCTCAATTCAGTGGGATTTTACCAAGTACGATTTATATCACTGCATATATTTTATACTTCATTAGAATCTTCAGAGTATTTATTATAATATCCTTTTCCTTTCTGTATGTCTAGTAGTATCAGTTATGGCCACTTGTGTATGTTTAAGATATATTTACATACTTCAACATCATTTAATTAGACTAGACAACAAATTCAACTTTTTATAAATTAGATAAAAAGCTTCTATCGAGCGGATCTAGTCTAAGTTTCTGTTTTCTTTTTCTGAAAACTAGTTATGGTTTTTTTTTATGTCTAGACTCTAGATATCCCCTGCCATCTGTGTTCTCCGATCACATTGTCTACTAAATTCTCATATATTGCTGAGAGTTGGATAGCTTTACTCCTGATCAAGTTTAACTGGCCTCCATTATCGCATGAATTCTTTATTGTGCTCAATAAAGTGGCATTATTATTCTCTGTGTAAAATTGTAATTCTCGAACTGGAAGGATGATATAAAGTAGTTTTCTGACAGAGAGAGCAGAGTGTTGGTTGGGAACATGAGGATTAGGAGAACTATGTGGATTAAATATTTACCTGTTTAGTTCAAGAAGAAGCTTGTAAACGTTTTCTAGTTTAGGTGTCATTATTATGATCCTAAAAAATGTCCAGTTTTCCTTGATTTAGCTAATGGCCTGTCGTATCTGTTTATTTAGATTTCAAAACTGAGCATGATCCCGGTGGTCTGTGTAATGGAGTGGATCATACATAGCAAGCAGTTCTCAAAGGAAGTTAAGCTTTCCGTCATTGTTGTGGTTATAGGTGTGGGTGTTTGCACTGTGACTGATGTCAAAGTGAATGCCAAAGGGTTTATATGTGCCTGTGTTGCTGTTTTGGCTACATCTCTACAACAAATTGTAAGTAAATCTGGTGATTGTTCTTCAATTATAGAACTGTATAGTTTTCATTCATTTTCTGCTAACAAATATACATGAATTTATGAAATGGAAAGTAAATCATCGAATTCTTCTGAAACTGACATAAACCATAATGGCTTCTGGCATGTCAACAATTTTTTTACTGGTTTTTATTGAGTTATGATTAATACTGGAACCCATTGTCCTTTTCAGTTAAGTTGATTAACAATTTATCAGGTTACAACAATAAATGAGAAACTAGTTTAATCACTTTGTGGCAATATGACGATTAGTGATTATGGTTGAATTGCTATTTCCAAATAATATTTATTACCTCATCAATCCATGTGGAAATGTCCGTCTCTTTGGGGACATGAATGGTGCTGGTATGTTTTAGCAGCCTGCGTTGATGATGCAAAAGTGCTCTTTAGGTGGGCATCACCACAAATGTTCCTTGCAAGTGATTTGAAGAACAAAACTGCAGATCCCCTCCCCACCCCCACTTTCTAAAGGAGAAGAACAAATTACTTTGTTGAACAAATTACTCTATTCACCGGCTGCAAATGAATATGCAGTAATTGAATGACCATTCTTTTTCTGAGTGCAGTCAATTGGCTCATTGCAAAAGAAGTACTCTGTTGGTTCATTTGAATTGTTGAGTAAAACAGCTCCCATTCAAGCTGGATCTCTCCTTGTGCTGGGTCCTATAGTGGACTACTATTTATCTGGAAGACTAATTTTGGAGTACAAGTTTACAGCTGGAGCCACGGTAAGAATGCCCCCATGTCCCTGCTTTTTCAACTTAGCAATAACGAATTCAGAAGATCATTTTTCTTGTCAGATAATAGGCATATGCAAGATACAATTAACACAACACGGTGCTCTAAATTTTCTCTCTTATTATACATCTAACATAAGTTTGCAACTTGTGCAGTTATTTATCCTCCTTTCATGTTCTCTAGCCGTGTTCTGCAATGTGAGCCAGTATCTATGCATTGGTCGTTTTTCAGCCGTTTCCTTCCAGGTTCTAGGCCACATGAAAACAGTCTGTGTGCTCACATTGGGGTGGCTGCTATTTGATTCCGAGCTGACATTTAAGAACATCTCAGGAATGGTGGTTGCAATAGTTGGCATGGTAATTTATAGTTGGGCAGTAGAACTTGACAAGGCAAGGCAGAATAACAAGATAGCAGCTCATGCGCATTCTAAGAACAGCTTGACTGAAGAGGAGATTAGATTACTCAAGGATGGAATGGTAGACACTAATGGGAAGGATGTCGAGCTTGGTTCTGCTAAGGCATAGTCAAGCATATGCATCGGGGGCTTGGAGATTTATAATGTGTAGTTTGTTATTTATTTAAATTAAATTTTTGTAATAGCGAGACTCTCCACCCTTGTTTTGGAATTGCAGAAAGATGTGAAAAAAAAAGTTGTAAGATTACAGGAGATGTTCTTATAGTTTATAGTTTGAGATCACACCTACCGTGTTGTATGGACATGCGGGATTATGGGGGACCTTCTCTTAAATTATTTGTGTTATATTGACTTTAAAGGAAAGGATTATGGCCACACCTTCACATTGTTGAGCAGGTTTTTCGCATATTAAAGTTCTATTTGAGTTGCTGTTTTTCTAAGATATTGAATCTTCCATGAAGCCAATATAAATCTTAAGATTGGCTAGTGCTACTGCTGGTAAAACTCCATTTGTAGTGTTAGTACTCAAATGAATTCTCAATTATTAGTGTTAAGTGATTATTGGAGTTAGTTTTGCTTGTGATTTTCCAAGCCTTTGTTTTTGGGCCGTCTTAACTAAGTTAGTTAATAGAATTATCGTCTTTACCAACATTTCTTTTCTCTTCTACTACATATACAGGTTAAGCAGTTTCGACGAGCAATAACCAAGTTTTTTGAATGTTGATTGTTGTTCTTGTTTCCTCTACCAAATAAGCCTGGACTTGCATCAACTCAAGTAATTAACTATTCTACAAATTCCAAATAATACTAGTCCGCTAACTTTAAACTAATCTACATATGGTCCGATTAAATCCAAATGTGCAACCAAACTGAAAATCAAATGATTAATCACATTCATATTTATTTTTTTATTTTTACTTTATACACCTTTCACGTAACATTCATAACTTTACTAATACAATACTCGTAAATATAGTCGACATTGGTGTTAAAAAAAAATTACAAACGAAGCGATATCTTCCAAACTTTCAAAGTAAATTGAATGGAATCTGTAAATCAAAATCAGACTACGGTAAAAATGGGGACAATACCCATGTCCTCTTATTTTTGTGTGAAGCTGAATAGGCAGGCCCCGTGAGCCTCCCCATCTGTAGTCAACGTCGCTGAGATGGTCAATTGCCATTACACTCTTCAATTGCAATCCTGCAAAATTTCTCAATACTTTCCATCTCTTCCATACTCAAATCTACCTTCTCATTTCCAGCTCAAACGTGAATCACAGTAATACAAAATCCAATCCTTCAAAGCTGGTTGATTGTTGAATACGGTGCGTTTTCTTCAATTTATTTGTTTTCTCAGCTTATCGATCTGTTCTGTTGTCAATCATGCTCGCTCTGATAGAGTCGAATTTGAATTTGTTCGTGTTGATTGCTTCTGTTTGCTTCGGATCTGATCGCATGTTTTTGATTCGTTTATGAATTAGGTCAATAGTTGTTATCAGATCATCATCATCATCGATGGTGAAGGAGACTGAGTACTACGATGTGTTGGGTGTGAGCCCTACCGCTACCGAAGCTGAGATTAAGAAAGCTTATTATGTCAAGGTGCGGTTCATTTCATGATTTGTTACTTCTGCTAGTTGTTTGATGTTTTTGTAGTATGTTTTGGTTTTGAAATCTGTTTGTAGAATAATTGCTCCTGTTTTAGCTGGATGCACATATTTAGCTGTTTGCATTTCTCAAAGTGTTAACGAAACGGTGCTTTTGTTGCTTAGAGGAATAAAGATCCTGCTATGTTTAAGTATTTAATCTCTTGGGCTGATTTGCAACTTTCTGCAGGCTAGGCAAGTTCACCCTGATAAAAATCCGAATGATCCTTTGGCAGCGCAGAATTTTCAAGTGAGCTTCTTGTCCTCCCTCCAGCTTCTGCAAGCTGTGCTATGGTGTGAAAGTTGTAATAATAGATTAGAAAAGTTGCGCCCCTGCTTTTTGCCTCTTTACTGAAAGAGAATGTTTGCAGTAGTTTACAAGTTTACATGACAAATACTTTTTTCACAAAATCAACAATTGTTCAGGGAGTAGTTTATTTCCATTTCTGCTTAGTGTTGTTTTTGGCATATGATGTTCGTGATTTTTGTTCTCATTTTTTATTTGGTCACGAAACTTTTAATCAGCCAACTTTTAATGCATTGGATGTATTAGTTACAGATTTAGTACGCTATTCTGTCTGAATGAACGGAAGAAAGTTTTCGCTCAACGAGAAGTTAGATTCTTCTTCTATGGTATAGTAATCCATAAAGAATTTGCAATTTTTTTAAGATAAAAAATAGGGGAAGAGAACCAAGTTCTATCGCTACTATCTTATGATATACTATTACTATCATATATGTTTCAATGACAAGCCCCCATGCTCTAGTAATGGAAGCTTTGGGCCTTGGTGAGTGCAATGGAGTTCAGAAAAGTTAAAATAAAAGCGCAATTATTGCTATATGATGTTCTCATTTTGCTCTGTTGCTCGATCTGTAAGTAGATCAAATGATAATATGTGACTCAATGAGCACTGTTAAATTATATTGGCAGCTTAACATTCTGAACTAGAGATGAATATTGCATATCCCCTCCTTTTACAATTTAATGAGATTCTACTTATGGGTCAAGATTAGCAGTTTACTTACTAAGAATGAGAGGGGCAGGAGAGCGTATGTTTTTTATTAATGGAGAGGTGTGCGAAACTACAAGCAACTCATAATGAGATAGTAAAGCTGGGTTCTCAACATTCCTGTTTGATATTTGCTGAGAGTTGATATTGACTTTTGTATCTTCAGCTATGTATTTTTATTTGATGTCAGATTCTTGGGGAAGCTTACCAAGTGATAAGTGATCCAGAGCAAAGAAAAGCTTATGATGCTCATGGGAAATCAGGAATCTCAACGTCAGTTTGTTTTGTGCTTCTTAATATCGTTAAGATACAAAATTATGTCAGTATTTAAGCATTACAGATGCCCTGACAAAGTATATCTCTGTGGTTTATTCCTTTCAGAGATGCAATAATTGATCCTGCTGCAATCTTCGCCATGCTTTTCGGCAGCGAGTTATTTGAAGATTATATTGGCCAGCTTGCCATGGCATCTATGGCTTCCTTAGATGTTTTCGCAGACGGGGAAGATTTTGATCCCAAAAAGATGCAGGAAAAAATGCGAGTAAGGTTTCTTCACTTCAGGCTCATTGCATTTGAAACAAATTTCAGCACTGTAATAATGGCAACAGTGTTGGAATAACAGAAATAAAACCATACAACTAGTTATATAGTCTATCTAGACTGGATTTTGTTTTATTAATGGTTTTAATTTGAAGAGGCACCTTACATCAACAATTAAATTGTTGACATGGAGAACCATAGTAGTCATCCTAGCCCCCCCCTATATACATATCATACATATCACCAATTAACATCCTCATTCTCCATAAAGATTGGTTACCTGATTTTGTACTATGAAGATGCATACAAATTATCTTAGTGAATACTCAACTACCAAATTCTTTCTCATGGCTCCACAAGTTTTCAATGAGAAAATGCAGAGGAAATCTGGATAAGATTAGTTGAGGTGTATCTTGGTTATAGATCGGTCATAGGTTACTTCAAGATGGTGCAAGTTGATTTAATATGGATCTTAGATAGTTAGATTATGACAATCTTGACGGTGTAAAGCTGCCAACCATCAGATATGTTTCAACAAGAAAACAATTGAGATGAGACATTAATCGTTTGGTTTGGTCCTCCCTATCTGATACAGATGGGAAGCATTTAAGTCTGTAACTTTACTGAAATAGAAGGAATTGGAAGAAAATATGAGTCCGAAAGTATGTGAAGATATTAACTAATGCAAGTTAGACTCTCACCGCACTTTGGATTTTGACAGTGCAAAATATTAAGCCTTCTGTCCCATTACAAATGTACCATATATGTTTTTTCATGGCTATAGATAAACCTTATAGAACACGGAATTGTGTTATAAGTGGAGCAGGTTGGTATTGTAAAGAATAATTAAACAATGTTAGTGGCACTTTTTTTTTTCCCTAGACGAATAAAATGGCATAATAATACCTTTATAATGAGACAGAGGGAGTATGTTGACTATATTCCAGCCTTTCTGCGAAGACTGATATTCAATATATGCTTCAGAGGTTCTGTTTTTGTATATCTGCGCAGAGATATAAATCCTCAATAATAGTTATAGCTTGTTTAAGTACATCTTGATCTGCATTTTTTTAGTAATTTAGTACTCCAATTTTATGCCGCCCCTAGTGTTTAAATTATTGTACCTGTTTCGAATCGGAAGAACAGATATTAGCTTTCATAATTGTATTGAAATATCTCAGAGTAACGTTTCTAGGTTATGCACTCTAAAATCCTGAAAGTTGAGGTCTTTTCTTGAAATGATGGATCTACTTGCTAAGAACTTCCTCTCTGCATCCACAGACTGTCCAGAAGGAAAGAGAAGATAAGCTTGCTGGTATACTCAAAAATCTGCTCAACTTGTACCAAGAAAATAAAGACAAATTCACTGCTTATGCTGAAGCCGAAGTGACAAGGCTTTCAAAAGCTGGTAATATATGATCACTTCAGTCAGTGTCTTTATATCTATCGCATATTTTATCACACATAGTTTTTTGTTCAAACTCTGTTTAAGTCTTTTGGTGCTAGAAAAGACCTTTTCTTACTTGGGTTCTGAGTCTCTGTAACAATTTTCTATTGGCATTTCCTGCTAAAAAAATGACAATCCAAGTATAATCCCTTATTTATAACAAAGTAGAAAAAGAAATAAATTAAATGGGGAACACAGGGTTCAAAGCCGGACAACTTGAGATAAATTCAGACATATCCACTGGGACACTAAATTTATAGTTAACGTGTTATATATTCAATTGTTTTTTTTTAAACGGCAAATGTGTCTCGAACCCCCGACCTATTGGTTGGAGGGGAAGCGTCTTACCAACTGAGCTACACTTTGTGCTTGTCCCAATAGCCCATGGATATATCTTCGAGCACCCAAGCCCAGTTTCACTTCGTTTCTCTATACGAGACAAAATACTAGAATACTAGATCTTCCAGCACAGTAATTCTAATTCAAATGTGAGTGCACTGACAGTTGGCACGGGGGACTAGTCTTTTGCCCTCGTCATTTACATTATGTTTGTGGCTCTTCTTCCGTATGTTATTGTTTGGAGATAGTCTCTATTCTAGTTAACATGATGGTCTATGACAGCTTATGGTGCTGACATGCTGAGTACAATTGGCTATATATACTCACGGCAGGCAGCAAAAGAGCTAGGAAAGAAGGTGATGTACTTGGGAGTGCCATTTGTTGCTGAGTGGTTCAGAAATAAAGGGCACTTCATTAAATCCCAAGTAACTGCCGCAACAGGTAGATTCTACATGTCAATTCTGCTGGTAGATTATAAATCTTGCTGATTGTAAATTTGTGTGTACCCACTACCCATTTTCCGTCCTTGGAAATTCGAATTGAGTCCCAAAAATGGCCATCTTAGTAGTTTGCCCTAACTTAATATACTTTGGAGTTCTCTGCAGTATTTTTTTCTGTTACATTTCTGAGAGTTCATCCGCAGTATCTTTTTTTCTGTTACATTTCTGAGATAATAGTAGTTTTTTGCATTAGGTGCATTTGCTTTGATTCAGCTTCAAGAAGATATGAAAAGACAACTGAACGCTGAAGGAAACTACACAGAAGCAGAACTAGAAGAGTACATGCAATCACACAAGAAGTTAATGATTGATTCCCTCTGGAAGCTCAATGTAGCTGATATTGAACTAACAATTTCCCGTGTTTGCCAGATGGTGTGTTTAGGAGCTACCTGTGTCTGTTTGGCCTTTCCTCATTTAGTTTATTACCTCCATTATCTTGTTAATCATTATCTTATCCCCATCAAGAACTCATTTACTGTATTGACTCCATGTACCTTAGGTCCTACAAGACAGCACTGCAAAGAAGGAGGAGCTTCGTATGCGGGCAAAGGGATTGAAAACCCTTGGCAAAATTTTTCAGGTAAGTCACATGCCTAGGAACCTTGCTAATTTCTTCCTTTGTTAATCTGTTTTGAATGCTAAGCACTGCTGGGATTTTTTCGGTGCATCAGAGGGTGAAATCAGCCAATGGAACTGGCACTGATGGTGTGGCAAATGATGATCCACTCCAAAAATGGAGTATCAATGAAACAGGCAACAGGGCTACCCCTGCGAACACATCAAGATCTGTAGATAACGAAGAGGTGCCTTGTAATCCTATAGCATCCCAGCCCCAGGTATAATTCCCTCTTGTGGGGTGTACATCAACGCCTGTAAATTTACACTTAAGTTGGAAAGAGTTTTCAAATGATACAAGTCAAAACGGATGGTGTAAAATCCTGCATCCATCTCAGAAAGAAAAAGAAGAGTGAATATGAAATGCTACTATCTCTGAACATTAGCTTCAATCATAGTATTTGAGAAGAAACCCAACATGTAGAATGATGCATCAAACATTTTCGTTCCATTCATAACTTGTCTAATGATATAATGTGTGATGGATTGTCAGAGTCCGTACGTGGATGCTCCCCAATTTGCCATCCCGACCTTACCAAGGCCAGCTGCACCACCTGGTGCTCACAGACAACCATAAGCAGAGATGCTAATATGGTGTACACTTTTGAGTGAATGCGGAGGACATTGCTATGTATTTCTTGTTCAGTTACTGAATAAGTAGCGTGTATCATTATATCTTATTGTTGCTGTAACATGCATGTATGAATAACATTCTTTTTGTGCTACTGGCAAGTTTCATACAATTTGTGTATTACTATTATTCAGGATATAAATTTTCATAATTTGATTTCATTCATAGCGCAAACCCATTTTGTATTACATGACAACTCCACACTAGCTAACCAGAAAAATGTAAGGGCGATTTGGGATGTTGAAAACTCCTATTCATTGGTTATAAAAATTTAGGCTTTTCTATTGTAATTTGAACAATAAACTTTTTAAGTCAATTTCAAGTATAATAAACAATTTGTACTTTCTCCTACTCAAAAATAACAATTTTAAACCAATCAATCAATAACTTCACATAACACCCTAGCCATGAACTATATATAAACACTAGAATTATATTTTACCACTGTTCCAAACACCATTTATGTATGTATTTAACTTGTTTACTAAATGCTCCTTACAACATCTGCATTGTACAACTTATGGTCTTCTCTTGATATTTATCACCTGTATTAAGCAATTTGGTGGATTCTACAAGACAATTACTCCTCAACAATGACATCGACCTAAGCAGTTCCGTAATATACTCGCACTATGCAAATAATCCTAGTTTGAAATTTTCATTGCAAATGGATATTACACGATCAGTCAAATACTAGATGCAATGAATACAATATCAAATATTCAAACATGTATACATGATATATAAAAACATTACTAATTGTTTACACCATACATTCATGCGGTGCACAAGATACCCCATTATGTAGTAGTTTCGGAGCATTTCAGGTCCACATCTCTACTCTGCTCATCTACTTTCATATCATCCTGAAAGTCAAAAAAACAAATTATTAAGACGCCAGAGCATAATGCGCGGATATGTTCTGAAATTGTAGCAAAGGTACCAACCATTATAGATCCTTAACAACTTCGCAAACATACAGGACCTATTATAGTATTTTCACTGATTTGGCACATAAATAGCAATCAGCAATCATTCACTTTCTTCTATAACAATACAACTTGGACTACAATCGTAGACCACCGAAAGTTACAGCTTTCAATGTTGAAGTCCCAAGGCAAGGATTTACTGTTATATTGGATATTAACAGTTTCCCCTACTTGAAATTAATTTAAGCTGCTGAAGTTGGTATAGAACTATAGATCAACTTGAGCCGAATAATTTCAAGTACGATTTGGATCTGCAAACACTAAGTTAAACTTCTCCTTAAACTCATCAATAAGTTCGAATTAAAAAGGTGATGGAAACACCCACTAAGTAATGAACTCAGCAAAGAATCCTTTCAACATCTAAACTCCACTCAAGTGGCAACTGTGTCCTTTTTCAAAAAATGCCAAACAGCTAATAAAAAAGAAAAAAAGAAAAAAGGGGAGCAAATGTGATGACATCTAATCAGAGCATATGATGGGAATCTTGGAGTATAAGGCCAACAGATAGGTTACAGGTATTGCCGCCTAAACTAAGGATTACTTACTTTTGTTGAGCAGAAAAAAGGATACACAACCTGATTTAGATGGCATTGAGCTCTACCAACTCAAAAACTTTAGACTATCGGAGTCATTTTTAGAAGAGTCGGTCATTCCATACCAAAAATGTATACAGATTTATCCCCATAACAATATATCGGAGAACCGAGGAAGCAATCAGTGGGATGATGAGACGCTTAAACTTGAGCTCTACAAATTTCCCTAAAAAATAAAGTAAATTATATATAATAGTAGCAAGTACCATGTCTTTAGCTTCAGACTCCACAAATTCATTCTTCACTCTTCTGGGCAAATGCTTCCTGTACATGCGTTAAAAAATAATGATTCAGATATACAGACTCGGGGAGTAGGAGGCTGTGCATGACAAAGAATAATGTACCTTTCACCATCTACATCCATTTCGGTGTAAGGACTAGTCCTTCCATCTTCATTATCATCCTCCTCCTGGTACATGCCACAACGTTAGAAAAAAGAAAGAGTTCTACACTTCTATTTGAGAGGATAAGCCAACAAAGTATACATTTAAATATTTGCCGAACAAGACAGCTCAAGTCAAGAGGCCCACAATCTCAGTTTGATCAAATGAATTTACAGCTTTGTTAATTTGGGAAAAGAAGTCCATACCAATAAAATTAACCAGATTTCTTCACATTATATATTGCATAAGATTCTCAAAGTTATCAGAAAATGCTCGAGCGCAATGTAATTGGTGAAGCAAGAAAGTTTTTAATGTCAAAAAAATAGGGAACTGAACATTAAAGAAAATACAACAGATATTCATGCAATGAGAAAGGCCTTTCTGATGTAAAACAGACAGACCTCTGGAAGATCAGTATCAGGTGGTCGCTCCTGGAACTGAACACTTGGTGCATGTTGAAGCTTTGTAAGATACTCAAGAAGCTTTCCTCTGATGTCTTCCAGTAAATTCCGAGTATTCTTGTTTTCCATGTTACTTGGAGCAACATGCAGAGTGTAATCTGGCCCGAAGTACTCATAGTACTCGTGGAGCGGCATCTTGTCCTCGAGTTCAATGCCAAGTGCTACACCCGTCTGTCTTGGATGAACATAAACAGTAAGTCTCGTTTCTTTTCTTTTTCTTTTGGCAGAAATATTGGTGAAGTCAAAAAATAAAAATAAAAACTTTGATGGCTCATTCTAATATTGGCCCATTCTTCGTTTCAAAGACATCCAGAGCGATTGTGTCCTGAAAATCGATTAATGGATGCCACGAAGGAGTTGCATACCCAGTCCACTTGACCAAAACTTCTTTTCGCTTTCCCCTACCAATTTTCCTGGTCCGTGCTTGCAAAATTTCGTCGATTCCATACTCAACATCACCATCACTAGTCTGTAGCCCCTGTGGCTGGATATCATCAGTGCATTGTGAAGGTAATGGATTGTTGTTTGCTGGCCGTAAGAGTGATGCGTGAAAGCGATTATGTATTCCTTTTGGCGTATCAAGTTCGTAAAAATGCGCCGACTGTGGAAATGTTCTTGTCACAGTT
>JAYMSP010004358.1:0-16472 GCA_036897095.1 Plantago elongata
TATATATATATATATAATCGTTACCAGCTAATTAATCAATTAGCTTTTTAATTAGTTTTACTGAGCATAGGTCATGTTTACCACTAGTTTTTCAGCTCAATCAGTTTTTCTTAATAAAAAGTTTGTTACGCGAACGCACAACTTTTGAAACAAACTAACTAAAAAGCTAACTGGTTTGAGAATCTAATCGAGTTAACTTGTTGAAAAAAGAAGCTACCTGACAAGCTACCAGCTAACTTTCCATCTACCAACTACTTTTCCCATTAATTTTACTAAACATAACCATATTCTAAATGTTTTATTAATTATTGATTAGAGTTATATTTGTATTGCAACTTGTTACACTCCATGTTATGGTATTGCGCTGCCGTCATGATCATATGACGCAAACAGGGTATAGACTATCCTCTTTCCGTCCTTCACCATCTCAAATAAAGGAACATGGAGCCTCAGCCCTTTCGCTTGTTCTTAATAATTGGAACTTAATTATCACTTCTAATTGATGCTAGAGACCCACAATCCTACTCTTAAAGTAGCACATCTAATTCATTTAACTAAATCAGATAAAAGATCGACTAGGACATTTACTTTTAAAATATTAATATTAAATAGATGACAATAAAACTATCGAGTTGGTATGGATAAATATAATGAGAAAGTAAATATGATTAATAATTTTTTATCGAATATCAACTATAAGTACATATATAAAAAAAAAAGTTAAATTACTTACTAACGAGGATGAGGTGGTTTATACATCGTTGCGTCACAAATCTTATCTCCGTCATTTATAAGCTCTACTAAACTAATGGTATGCTGGTCTAAAATTTGAATACCTCAATTTCAATGTACAATGTATATGAGACCTCTTTTGTTATTAATGTGTCGTCGCTCAATAATATCGTGTCAATTAGCACAACGACTTATCAATTACAATTATAAAACTCGGTAAAAATTTCTTTTAATCTCAACTTAGATCTCTTTATTTCGATTTGAATTTCTCATGTCTCCATTCCAAGTTACTCAAATTTCGACTACAGAGATATACTTCTGCTTAATTTTTATTGTGAATGTATTTAGAATTATACTCAAATCTATGAGTCCAATAAAACTGAATTTCACTTCCCTATGGCATTAACTTCGTTAACCATGTCAATCCAACTTTCTGAATAATAAAGAAGATTAATTAAGTCCAATCTTTTTAATTAACAATCTCAATCTAGCTACATTAGCTGGTAGTATATATATTAGACTACGTTCCTGAATGGAGACAAGCGAAGTACACTCATCGATCATATTCCTATCCAACCTGTCCGTACAAACTGCAGACGTCGACATTAAATAGCATGAAATAATGTATTAATCAATAATTGATCAAGTGATTAACCCAGATTAAGTTTAATTAAGTTGTCCAAATCTCACCAACTAGCTTATCGATGAATGGCCAGGTCCAACCACCCAATGTATTTTGTTAAGCAACAAAGACCAAACACTCTCACCAAATCTCAGTGGTCATGACATGTGATTATCATTCGGATTTAGTGTTTTTTCTTCACATTATTGTCTTCTATATCCAGTTTAGTTGGGAATTTGAAAGTGATAGTCAATACTTTCTCATTAATCTAACTCTAATTTCTTGCACCGTAGCATTTGGCATGTCATTAACTTTGATCTTTTATTAGTTGAGAAATTTGTTTTGTTTAATCTTCTTTGACATTCGGCAGAAGCTACGATCAAATATCAAGAAAAAGATGATGATTAGTTGAAGTCTTGAAAATGCTAAAAAAATAAAAAAATGATCCAGATGTCATTTTATTAAGCAAAGTTTCATCATAATTTAAAAGGGTGATATTGACACTTGATGTCCTCTTCATCCTTTAAACATAGTGATAAAAAAAGTTGAGATGATTGAAAATTTGGTGGGTAGGAGGGTGGGGGTTGATTCTAGCTTGATGTTTATTGATTCGAAATTTAAATTTATATGATCGGGTAGGAATAAGTTGAATGTCCATTAAGTTATAAATTTGAAAACAAACTCATAATCAAACAATTCATTTTTAGTAACGTTCATGCATCGTGTATGTACTTATTTGAAGCTGGTTCGATTTCACACCATCCCAATATACCTTTAGGCCGGTAAACTCCTAGTTGATGAGTAAATAGGTTTTAAAATCCATGAAATAATATGGGATAGTGGATAATTATATTCCCAACAATCAAGTTATTAATATGTACATACAACAACTACATAGATTATATGTAGGCTACACCTGGCTCAAGGACCAAGCTAGCATGTTACAATTACTAGGTTTCATACCTAACAAACAAACATGTTTTTAGCAAAACTCCAATGATGAAACTACACCAAATGAACATGGCAAGTAACATTTCAAGTTACTTTAAGAATCATCAGCATTGGTTCCACATGGCAGATAACCCAACCTCAGAAAGGTAACTGTCTGAACTTCCCTCCCCAAAGCTTGGAGATGAAGTACCCTTGATCACGCTACCTGGATGGTTAAAATTGTCAACTTCATTACAGTTCTCTATTTTCGTCAGGCGATCAAGAACGTCTCTTAACATTTTCTTGTCACAAGAACTGTCAAATGATACTTGTGAGTTGTAGAGTCCAAAATCAGGCAGCATTTGTTCGAAACTTGGCATGAACTTGCCACTGGAAGGTAACAATTCAGGAGTTTCCATTTGGCTGAGGAGGGGGAAACTAGGGCATGTTTGGTTCTGGGTAAAAATGGAGAAGCAGGGCACTTGCTCATCAAATTGATAGTTCGTGCAGGCCTGATGGATCGGGTCAAACGAGACATTGGGATCCATTGGAATAGATTGAGGTGACATGTTGTCATAGCTGTTTGCGGGTTCATGTTTGCTCTGATGTACTTCTGATCTGTTCTTGAAGAACACTCTGCATAGAACCCAATCCTCCTGTTCATTTACGTGAATCAAACATTAGATATTAGTAGTGAAACTCATTTAAGTTGTTCTATACTGTTCTGTTCAATTTCTTAGAGGTTACAAACTTACAAATATTAAACATTGAAGTTCATCATGTTCCTAGAATTTTAATATTGGCACAAGAGTTGTTCAATATTTATCATGATGTAAGAAGATTATGGAGTTATGGTTAAATTTTGTTAGCTAGCTAAACTCCAAGAAGGTAGAAATGAGACAAAACAGAGCAATTCAAGAGTCAGATAGTTTGTTCATATGGTGGAGCCAAAAGAACTAATTGTCATTCACACTCGAGTACAAATTAGAAAGACAACAAATTGAAATTAAAAAGGTTAGATATTCTCAACAGTTTTCCCTTCTAGTACATGAAAACAGCCTGTTACTTAATGACATCCACTCTATTATTCACTATATAGTTGAAGATGATGTTATGGTCCATAGTCTAGAGTCTATACATACATGTCATCAACTTGACAATTTGACATACAATTAGTAAACCCTTAATCAGTGGCGGATCTACGCGGCAGGCATTCGTCAGGGCTTGAGTTCGGGGCAAAAAGAGAAAGTTATTACTACGATACTACAAATTCGATCTGATGGTGTTCTTGTGGGCATGAGGTGACTGTTCTGTTCTATGGCTGCCCCTACTTGTAACATATCACAAATTAGTCAAGAAAGGGAAGAATTTAATTACCTTAATGTCTGTTTTTGGAACGGACCAAAGGTTACCCTCAAGGCGAAACTCATGCATGACCCACTCGGTTTTTCGCCCTTTGGGAGCCCGGCCTTGGTAGAATACCAAGGTCTTTCGCATTCCGACCAGGGTGCCATTCCGTGTGATGGAACGGTCTTTTCCTGTGGCCTTCCAGTACCCTGAAACTGTAGCCCGGTTTGTTCTTAGTCCGGTTGCATATTTCTTGTCCTTTTGGCTGTAAAAATACCATTCTTTCTTCCCTACACATGCACCATCTGCATAGATAAACCAATACATCCACCTTCAGCCAAAATATGGAAAGAACGCGGAGCAAAACGTATCAATGATGTGTGTTGATATAATGAGACAATCGTATAATAAAATAGATAAGTATATAAATAAATACATGTGGCTACTGATCGAACCTAGGCTCGAGACGGGACATTTAATTAAAAAAAAAATATAATGATTTGAATGACTTGACATTACTTCGTAGTTTAACTGTGCCAAAATAAATATCTAATCTAAATAATAGATTAGAAGTTTTCAATGGAATATAGGAATAAGATTTAAGATGAATAGTAAAATTTAATAATGTGAACTCAATTATATATACGTGGCATGGAGATTAAAAAAAAAATCCACATAGGTCGATATCAAGGAAGATGATGGTGAGGCCCAGTTAAGGACAACCACGTGGCCAGGAAATGGGCAATAAATATGATTACTCATTTAATCATAATTAAACTCCGTTCGTTTGTAACCTAACTATCATTTTCAAGATAGCTCAGTCATCACTGTATATAGGCCACCAATATCATACATGTCAAACATGTCACTATCTACACTGCCTAATTATTATGATATATAGCTAGGTAAAAAATGATACTCCTCCGATCCAATAATAAATTTTTAGGGATTTAATTTCTCTTTAATTAAGAAAAAATAATTAAAAAAATTTATTTGTACATGGTATTATGTTGATAAAGTTATAAGTGAATGATAATGTGAGAGAGATTGAATAAAATAATAATTAAGTAGAAAAAGTATAATAAAATGTCAGTTAGTGGAATAAAAAGATTTTATTTATAAGTTACTAAGTTTATACACCTATCATATCGATAAGGTCATACTTAACGGAGTCACTATTACTTTGTATTTCGGCTATCATATACTATGCATATTACTTTGTCTTTTTGTGTTAACTCCATGCAAAAGGAAGGAAATAGAGTTGTCAGGCTGGTCCAGAAGTCAAGTTGTTGATCATGTAAGACCATGCACTGGTGCAAAAAAATCGGTCGTCTCGCGTAGCAACCGCGCCACGACCAATTTTCTTCACTATGGTGCGGTCTGATCACCGGTTGTGGCATGAAGGTAACTCCACAACTGATTGAGTTACTTCTTTTATTTGATTCGGGTGGGATCCAACTTCTTTTTATTTTTTTTTTAATTTGTTTTATTATTTAAAAAAATATATAAGTTATACCGTCGTTTATATTTTTTCGAGATTTACAAAACGAGATCAGTGAAGATATATTTTTTTATATCTTAAATTTCACCCTTTGTTCATATACGTTCATATTTTGTATTGTCACACTATTCTACTCGTATTTTTAAAGAAAACGTCTCTTTTCGCTCTAAATTTTCAATATTCATATTATTATAACTATAAACAAAAAATTTAAAAATTTAAAAAAAAATAAAAAGACCGCAGTCGCGACCATCATCATAGTGGAGAAAAACAGTGGCGAGCTACGATTGCGGAGCAACTAAAATCCCACGACCAATTTTTTGGTCACTGCGGATGGTCTAAGTGTAATAATATACAAGGGTATAAACTTTTGTAATGAACATTAGGTTATAGACTTGTATAGGTTATAGACTTGTAGTGATGAATCAAAGGTGTACACTTAGACAATAACATTACTAAAGATAAATTAGAATCTAATACGGAATGCTAATTATAGCTATAATCTGGCAAGAGTACACGCGTAAGGTTGATATAATTGGAGCAAATATGTACTCAAAGTTTTACCGATCACAATCTCAAACCATTGTCTCTATCTGTGGTAAAGACAAAGTTTAGAGTGTCAATTTCTTTAAAAAGTTTGTTTGGGCAATTTAAAGGGGTTGATTTGATCTAGAGAAAAGATGAACCATTCTATGCCTATTGGAGAATCTTTTAGCAAGATAAAGACATAGCAGCAGCCAACAAATCAAGAATTACCACCCACATACTAACATATTACATCATTACATGATCATTCAACTCTAACTAACATCTTTCAATCTTTCAAGTATAATGAACATGTATAAACACCCTAAATGAAATGAATAGATAGTACAAAAGAAGGCAAAACTTGCTCCATTTAGATTGAATAAATCCTATCAATGAGGTCTAAAGAGTTATCGAACTTACGATTTTACTAATGCCGATAATTCTAAGTGATCAATTATACATGTGTTAATGCATAGTTGATGACAAGATGAAAAAGTCTTGATTGGGGATTTTTTTCAAGTAAACCAACTAATCCACAATATCATGTCAACAGTAAAAGTCAATCTAGCAGCCAAATTATTAGAATTGTCAAACAAGTTCATATTATGAAGCTCTAAATCATGTCATAACAACAAGTGATATGAGTGAAGCAGAGTTATGGAATCAATCAAAGATGCTAACAAAACAGAGGATTATGGATGAGGTATGAAATTACCAGGAATGTCCCAAGGCTCACACTTATTAAGATCAACCTCGATCAGCGTAGGACACTGGTTCGGACATCTACTGATCCATTTCATCAAGTAATCGCAAATCAACTCATCGTCTCGTGGATGGAACCGAAATCCTGGCGGGAGTTTCGACTCTACAGTACTCAAACTGCTCATTCCGCGTCCGGTACGGTGGTTTTATGTGCGGTGGTTGGTATGGTGGTGGCAGGGGAGAACAGAGCACTCAAATGGGCTGTGGTGTATGCATAAGAATGAGACTCGATCTCTATTTGACTAAGGGACCAATGGTATACAGGCCTTAATATATAAAAGAGGAGAGAAATGTGCAAGTGCTAATATTTAATTATTCTTATTTGTATATATCTTTTTCTCGTATTGTTGTGGAGTATATTTTATTTGGGTATAATATACACTTGCTCGAAGGTATTTGTTGGCGTTTATTGTTTGGTAATATAAAAATGAATCAAGTAGAAAGTCAAGAAAGGAATTTATATCCTCCATCCATCTACGTAGAGCTGCAATGTGTTCGTGTGGGTCTTTGTTGACGTGGAGGCTCCGTTAGATGACATGGACATAATCAAGATAATATCAAGCTCCTTCAAATTAGCCACCCGTCATCATCATTAAGGCGTCGGAACAGATACGACCGGAATATCTCATTTTTCACATTTAAACCATTAACGAAATAAATTATTTTTTCAAGATCGTGCGAAGGATAATAATGAAGTACAAACTTGAACATCGAGTCAACCATGTTTTAATATGTAGAGTTCTACTCGTCTCGATAATAAAATAAACACCAAATAACACACGCACTCAACTCGACTACCTTATTGAATTGAATGAAACGAACTCAGCCTTACCGAGTTGCTATTTACAACGTTCAACTTCCTTTACAATTGAAATAATTAATCAATATTACCAGAACTATTAAAAAAAATCTACCCCCATTTTGAATTATTACACCAATAAAGGCTACTATGAGTAAAATGGCGCGAAAACAAGAGATTAGACATATTCGGTTAATCACCAACATTGCCTTTGATTGATCAAGAATTTATGAAGAGCAAGCTTAACTAAATTGAAAATTATATCACTCATAAAATTCAAACTCAGGCCTCAGAAATCATGACCTCCAATTTCATCTTGTTACTCAGGACAGACCTAGAATTTCTAATTTGAAAGGAAGTAAATTATAAATGACCTAATGCACATCAATTGTAAATTTGTAAGTGTACAAAGATTTCCTCCCCATGTTACTCTTCCGCGTTTTACTCCGAAACCATAATAATATCATTAGTCTGATCAATTTGCTTAGACCCACAAGTTAAATGTCAAATCAATTGCCAAATTAAAGATTGTATTGTCTAAGATAATCCATGCACTAAAGTTCGGAACCAATTGACGCAAGTATAGTTCATCGTTACTACAATACAGATTATTATAACGTCATAAAAGTTGATAACACAACATAAATACAATCCGGAGTCCAAATATGTGGGGTGGGCTTGTTCTTGGTACACAACTATACAAGTGCCTAATTTTACAGTACTAAACTGTATTTGTATGAACGATGACATTTTTGGAGGACCCTTTTGGCTTTTTGCATGACAAATGATACTCCTCAATTATATCAAATGGTATTAAGTTTTTTTATACGTTGGCATTGGCTGAATAATTAGCAACTTAAACCCAATGATCAACAAATAAATAATAAAACCACTGTCTACATCATGATACAAAATTAATGAATAGCAGTTACACTAACTGCTAAGCTTACAGTCAAGTATGCACAGTTATATTAAGCTACATATAACTTATGACACATGCATGTATGATTTATGGTATGACACTAATGAGTTAGAGTGAACATTTGGAATTATTAACTATCCAAGAAAACTGTGTGCCTAATTCCCAAAATGCTCATTTTCCGATCTCTATCAGATGGAAAGAAAAGGAAAAGTTGAATACTTATCACTAATTTTCTTAGCTTCAAGGTTTGTTTATTGGATTGTACTAGCTTTTTAGAAAGTGATTTTTCCTGCCTTTAACACATGAGATATACACATGATGAAATAAGTTACCCAACGTATATGAACCACTAAAATGGGTGATTGTATGGGTCTAATAGTTACCAATATTCAATTAATGATATAAAAGTAGTATTTCATCCGTCCCAGCAAACTTCATACATTTATCATTTTTAACCGTTCCACTAAACTTCATACATTATAAAAAGAAAAGTTATTCCACCACTAACAAATAATAAACAATCTCAATTTTACACAAAATTACACATTTTGATATTAAAAAGTACATTTTTCCCCACCTTCTTCATTTATTATCATTATTTAACTTTTTGCATAAAATTACGTTTCAACCATGGGGTATAAAGTTTGATGGGACGGAGAGAGTATCAAAGTGTAACTATTGATGTATTGATATCAAGAGTTGGAAAGGTAAAAATAGTATCAAGAGTTGGAATGAGACGAATTTCCGGGAACAATTGGTAAGGAAAGAGTGAACCCAAATTTCCATTAAGAAGTAGAGTGTTTGTGGACGACTCCACTATTGAACTTTGGCACACCCACCTCGCTCATCTACGAGGTGGTCGTGCACGAGGGTCATAGGTTCGTAGGCCAACTATATTTTTGAATCAAAATAAGCTCAAACAAGAAACCAAAATAAAAATAAAAATGTATTTTGGCATTCAATTCAATTTGTCCAGTTCTTGTTCTGTTTTTACGATCTCTACTGTATGATACACTAATCCTTTACAATAAATGGAACACTTGGTACAAACTACCAAGGCAACTATTGGGTAGATATCATTCTAACACAAACAATTGCAAATATAAAAAAACAATTTTTCTGGCAGCAAAAACCATGTCAATTAAATTAAGCTATGCAAGGCTGCTAATTACGTGTTAAAGCAGTTGGAACAAAAATATCTGAGGAATCCTTAATCAGTCTTGTTTTCTGGTAATAAGACACATTCCTACATACGTATACGTAGGTAGGATCGAACAAATGAAGTAATCAAATGAAATTAGAAAGATGGAGACTAGGTAAGGTAAGACAACTATGGCCAATTGTAGTAATATATCAAGCTGACGTTTACCATCAGGTTTTACCCTGGGATGGCACACATTTGCCTTATTCTAATACAGTTTTATTAGTACTAACTAGTTTATTAGGTTGTAACAACCTCAATCATTACCTATTGCACCTAGTATAGAAATAACACTAGTTAGCTATAAGCTTCAACACACCGGCATAAGTTAGGCACAACACAAGCTCTGAGATGCACAAACCAACACTACAACTATGGTGTTCTTACACTAAGGCAGGTGATGGCCCGGACCAAGGAGTCTACGGTCTACCTCGTACTTGGCGCTCGCCATACCAGCCAGACCCCCTAACCCTCTATCATTCATACCCACAGGCTCTCATCAAATTGACACTTACCATATTTATCATCATCCCATGACTAAATCAGCTTTTCATCTATGGGTCTCAAGGTAATGAGAGGATGATTCAGTATGCAAACCATGCATCACGTTAGCCCTGTACAATAATTATGATATTTCTTCTTTCAATAAATCAATCTCACTACCCTTATAAGTTAGTAATAATCTACAAGTCATTTCTTTCAAAAGTCCCAAAAAATAATAAAAACAAAATTCCTGAAAAGATTGGAAAGAAGTATCCAAATAAAAGAAGTGGGAGAAAATACGAGGGAGGTTCATACAAAGAGGAAAAAAAGAATACTGAGTGCCTACTTTGAAGCAAGTGTTGCACTTGATATTGTCATTATCTCCACCAAGGTGAGAATAGATCCCCAAATTCTTAGTAAAGACAATTGTAACTTTCCATTCTATTCTTCAAACCTAATTAATTGTAGAGTTTTTGGAATATCATCCCTTGTATTTTTCTTGTATTTTCCATAAGAGCCAACCAACCTTGCCCAACTCTCAGATACATAGTAAACATTATGCCAATACTTCCCAATCGTATTCCAATATTAAAACTATACATATGATTGGGGAATACTGCACATGAATCATACTATATATCTACTAATAGTATTCAACAAGATTTACAAATTGACCGAGCAGCATAAAAAAAAAATACTACTGTAAAAGTTTCACAAATTAACCGAGAAACAAAAAAGGAAAGGAACAAACTAAAGAAGATTAGAACAAAAAACTAAAAGGAAGGAAAAAGGAGATACTAATTAAAACCAAAACCATTGAATACAACCGAAACCAATTCAAGAAACGATTAACGCTAACAGTCAGCAAAGAATCTTAAAGTAGAACAAAAACAGCTAAATCAGGAAAGAAATTTGCAAGTGTTCATGATTAACTTGATAACAATCACTACACTTTCACATAGATAAGGATGTATTGTAACATAGCTGGAAGTACTACCAAATTATGGTAATGCTCCTTTTTGGAAGGTTATTTAGGTGCTTAATCTATAACACAGCCACATGTAGATACTGTTGACAGTATTTGTAACTTAGTCCAAGTACTTTGAATAGTTGTTCCATCACCCTTCCTTTACATTGATAGCAACCCTTCAAGTTATCTTCTACAACTAAACAGTCCATTATCCCCTAAAGAGTTCCTTTCAGCCCCCACTCATAAATTCCCCGAAACGCTACCAAAACACGACAAATTCTATTCAACCTCTACCACGTGGTACCATCGCACTGTGGAGCCGACTCCACGCATACTTGACGCTAAAAAAACATTACATGATAGCTCAAAATCAACTCAGGTTAGTTCAAATCATGCTTCTTTCTTATTTTTCCTTTAATCAGCAGGACCTAATACCTTGACAGAGATATTTAAAAGCAGCATGTATGGATCAAAAGCAGATTCCTCCTCCCAGAACCTCATTACTTATCTTGAGATGACAATTCTACTCTTACCTTGCGAGTTGCGACTCCTTTTGGATTATATCCATAAGTCACCAACCCCAGCAGATAACCGGGTGCATAATATTAGAATTCAATGCATAACACGTGTGTGTACGTATCATAAAACATAAGAAATCCTATAATATGTCAAGTTGGATGTTTGTCAACTTTCATTAACAAGTACCAAAATTGGTGGGAATTTTAGTTTTCTGGCCATCTACCAGAACTCTTAGGTACCAAAATGAATGTGAAACAAAAAGTACTGTCTTTGTCGTTCCAGCATGTTGATAGTGAAGCAAGTTGAAAGACTAGCTACAGCAGCAGCCAAAGTCATTGAATATCACCAAGAAAAATATACTGCTACGTTAATGGTCATTAAATCCAGCAACTAGTAACAAGTTAATGATTAAATTAATCCTATATTCTTATTAAAAAACTCTGAGAGCTCGTGTACATTCAGCCATGAACGGATCATACACTCCTGCAAGAGAATAATCCGAAGCTGACTTTTATGAGATGCCACGATTGAACAGGACAAAAACTCTCTCAAATTCGGGGAAAAAAAATGTCAGCCACACATAACTTAGACTACGGAATGTTCACGTATCTGGTCTGAAACAGTTTGCTATATACACCACTTGAACAGTAAAGTTGAGCCAACCTTCATAAACTACTCTGTTTACACTAACTCATTCTCTAAAAGACACCGTTCCCAGGCCAACTTTCAACCTTGCTGGTCAGGAGCTTGATTGCTTGCATCATAAGAAACGACCAAAACAACGTACCGGACAGCAAAGAGCTGCAGGCATCTATTTAATGATGGATGAACTACGAAAATCCGTAAAAATTACAAGAGTAATGATGATAAAAGAATATGATATACATAACTTATTTAAGCCACATAAATTAAATTTTTCCATCCAAATCTATCAGATGACATATTTATGCAGTCCCACTCGACATTGCAAAGCTGTTATAGCTCATCATATGATTTCAAATAATACCTGGACCTGGCATGTGATGAATACCAAAACATGGCTTCAAGTTTTCAGAACTTATTCGAGCCGTAAAGTTTTTGCTACTGTAGTTCTGATATTAAAAGCATTAGATGAGTTACCAAAACACCTTCAACACGAGCTCTTATTTGTAATCGACTTAGTTTTTGTGATAAACTTTATTTGTTTTCATTTACAATAAAAGATGTAACAATGACACTCTTACCCTTAAAAGGAACTCGCAGCGTATGTTACATGGACTCTATAACTTCCCTTACCTGTGTCAGAGACACAAGCTCCAATATGAGTATGGCAATTGGATATTTTATTTAGGTGTGTGTGTATGTGCGCACGTGTGCGTGTGCGTGTGCGTGTGTGTGTGTGTGCGTGTGCGTGTGCATGTGCGTGCGTGCGTGTGTGTGTGTGTGTGTGTGTGTGTGTGTGTGTGCGTGTGCTTTTGTGAAAATCCGAGTGTAACACCGGATATGTACCCGAGTCGGGTACTTAGTGCCAAGTCTGGGAAAACATAGCTTTGCAAAGTAGCAGAACTCTCCCTTTCACATAGTCCAGATAGCACAAGTATGTATCATACCTGTCTTAGGCATCCTTAGATGCCACCATAATGTATAAACGTAGGCAGGCCACATGCACTAAGCACTCCCTGGCCTTGTGTGTGATAGAGGAGAGGGGAGCGCACATTGTATAGCTAATGCAGCCTTACCTAATCAAACATTACCATGTTGCAAGCCTGTAAACTACAGGTCCCCAGCAGAGAAACTCACAATATATCAAAGCTAGCACTCCAACTCCAAAAAAAATCAAAAAACAATATCTTAACCTCCATATCAGAACTATGTGCTGAACTGATGAATATCGTATCGGATACGATAACTATATCCTCAACGTTGAGGGAATAGGCTCGCAGAAGGAAAGCAATAACGACATTGGCTTAAATTTAGGAGAGAATACTCCACACAGGTGGGAGTATAGACAACGTGGTTACTTTAAGAATGCAAACCATTCCGTTCATGTAATAAAGTGAAGGGATTTTGTACTTCGAGCTAAATGATAGTTTCCAAAGTATTTACATGGTTTAACACATATCAATAATTCACGTATAAGCATTATAAATCACTATGCCTAAACTTAATACCTGAGTCTGACATATTGTGCCAGTTTAGGTCCAGTAGGTAACATACTTCAAGCAGCATCTCAAACAGTGATATTGTTGCACATTTTGAACCAGTGAGATCTTTTCTAACCAGATCAAGGTAGCATACTTGCATCAAGCTGGTTATGCTCATCCGAGAGAACATTAATCTATAAGGATAAAAATAGTTTCTGAAAACAGTCATTGATCAGATCGGCATCCAGTAATATACACCACTTACGGTGTACGGGTAAATAGCCTCCTTACTCAAATGGAAGGGGTAACAAAATCTAATAATATACTCCAAGTCCCCTGGTACAAGTACAAAAAATCAAACATTTGATAGATGATAACACGTACCTAAGAAATTCATACAGACATTATCTCAAGCCTATGTACTGCCAAAAACATGAATGATCTGTTTCCTATTACTACCAAGTGCAAAATTAGTCTCGAGGGTACCGACACATCCAGCGCACTAAAAATACAGATACAGGAAAAGAAACAGAAAGTGTGGTTGAAAGTTTAAATTCACCAACTCATCAAATTTTATATGCAAGAAAACACTATGAATTCATCACACATTTAATAATTTTGTCAGGTGAAGCCAAACTAAAGAACCTAACTCCACCTCCGCGTTTGACAGCTTCAGTATGAACAGTCGCAATTTAACATTTCTGGATGTCGACCACACCGTAGACATGATTTACCTTCCATAAGGATAAACGACATTGACTATTTTAGACAAAAGTAACTAGTAATCTAACAAAGATCTTACTACGGCATAACAACTCTAAGCCTATTATCTCAATCATTTCAAGTAGGCTACACGAATCATAAGAAAGATTCACGTTGTTTATGAGCCTGCACGTCATTCTGCTCGACTTCAATTACTGTCAAAACAGCCAATTAATCTAGCATATTTCCATATAGGCCTATTAGTTTGTGTCGAAAAAGCAATGCTCTCAGTCTCTCACAGTAATGTCAAATGTTACTCTCACGCGGAGCATCTAAACCACCTCATAACTAAACCGAACTTTACCAAATTCCAATAATGTAAAAGTAACATGCGTTTCCATGTATAAATATCTATAAACCTACTACTCGACACATTTCAATGGTGTTAACATCCGTTCCACAACAAACCTATAATAAATCAGTCCTACAATTTTGTTTGTATTGTTATTATGTTCATAAAACAGTTCACTTGATCATGCTTTATCTTTCGCTTTAAGCAAGAATAAATGGATCAGCGCAGGAAGAAGAAAGTTCCAAGTGTTAGATCCCAAAAGAGAAATGATTGCCAAGTAAAGAAAAACATGCCTGGAGATGCACCCACATATCTAAAAAGGTAATGTTGGTCACCAAATACATTGGTAATATGCATTTGGTGTGTCTATTAACAGCCTGTTTCGACTAAGACCATTGACTAACTTGACATGATGATGATACAAACCAAGATCACTCATCTTTGAATGCTCAACAAACCATTTTTATTTCATTTCGCATACGCACTACTCATCCAATTATCCAAAACATAATGCATGTCAATACAATTACCGACAAAAATCAATTTCTCTGGTTTATAAGCATAAATCACAAATTTACAAGTACACAAATTATCTTCACAGAGTGCAAATTTTACACTCTGATATGGTAACTAAGCAATGACAAACTAAAAATCAACATGGCGGGCAATTTTGATACGAATGGAGCTGTAAAGTGCAGTTGAGGAAAACTTACATTACAATAGGACAAATTGTATTGCAAGCGCCATTGTTAAAGAAGCTCCAAACTGTTGTTACCCTCAAATCAATTCCTCAAATTAGTATCGAAATTTCTTCCATTCGAACGAGAAGGTGGCTTAACTGGGATTTGCCATGGACAACTCTACTGCATTGGGCTTGGCCCAACTATTTTCAGACTTTCTATTATATTATCTTGGGCTACGCTATCAGCATACGTTGAGGCCTTAGCCCACGGGTAGAGACTTGGAGTTTCTTCTGGCCCAAATTCTCAGTGATCCGTTTTCTGCATCGTTGATAATTGATAAGTTAGGTGTAGAATTGCCAGACCCGTTAGACAAAATGAATCAAAAAGATGTCCAAATTGCATTTTTGAACCACCAATATATGATTGATATAAGCATAATGATTGCTCCAATTAAGACATCCAACTCCAACCTAGTATATTGTTTCACACCGTTTTCTATCCACACTGAAGAAATTAATATCACGCACATGATCATGAACAAGCTTTACATTATACTTAAATGGAAAAAATTGAGTCCACCCCGTATAGTCTAGGAATTGGCATACATCATCGATTATGTTAGGATGCGTCATGTCATGTCACCTCCACACACATGGAATTGTGATGCTACTTGGATAAATTTGAAAAATATTTCCAACAGTAAGCAAGTGCAACTGTAACTCTCTCTTCACGAATAATTTTTTGAACATAGTATTAATTCTCATCTTCTTCTCTAAAACTTTTCAGCCACTATGTCGCTTCAGTATCATATTTACTTTACTACTCTATTGACTTCATGACACGTTTGGTTAACATGTTTTCGGCTGAATAAGTTGTACAATACTCTATTTTACAATTGAAATTGATTTCATATAAGTAATATCAACGATCAGTTGCCATCAATTTGTTAAGCTCGAACGAAACCAGTTCTACATAGTAATTAATCGATAAACAAACGGACTTTGTGGATAAAACAGTCAAGTATTTTCAACGTGAATGACTACTACATATTTCTAGAATAATAGATTGGTTCAAAGAGACATGAACATAGGTACTAAAACTGAAATTTCCCAGTTCGCGTGCCATTTTGAACCCGTGAGCGAGACTATCTTCAATTGTGACGGACGACGAAGTGCATTTTTTCTGCAGTGGCAACGGATCCTCGTCACATCGTGAATGCCACAATATTTTTTTAGATTTTAATTTACATATTATAAAATTGTTTAGAAGTTGAAATTAATCAAATTGCATTTTATT
>JAYMSP010004359.1:0-16467 GCA_036897095.1 Plantago elongata
GGGGGGCAATGGGCCAATTTTAATTTTTTTTTTAGCAGGACGATAACCCAATTCTTATATTTTTAGCTTTTCAAATAGCTACGTTGCTAACCAACAAAATTTGCTTACTTAGCAACAGGAGTAGCCAAATATGTTCTACTTAACAGTGCAGTTTGTGGTTGCAGGTTGCTTTGCATTTGCTTTCGGAGAACGAGAAGCGTGATTTAAGTAAATTAGTTAATATGATGGTCTCATATGCTATAACTTACAAGAATGTCAAGTCTGACCGATCCGGTGCTTTAAAGCATGATGATGCTTTGGATGCATCAACACTTTCACTTGATCCTCCAATTCGTGACTTAATCTCTTTCAAAGTTAGTTTTTCTTTGTGCCAATGCCCTTAATGCCTCGTTTTATTTGGATCCATCCATCATTGTCGTTCTCTTGTGAACAGGATTACAATTCATGTCATATTGATCTTGCCTTACCGATGAAGCAAGTCTTGGTTAATGAGGTAAGTCAAGGCAAAAAGTTGAGCAGTTCAATTTTATGTAGCTTATTCTGGTTTAAGTACCCAACTTTTCTCTTATGATAAGTTTTTGTTATATTTAGCTTGTGATACTTTTGTGAAACAAGATTGATGTTGTGCTCATTGCATTGCCTTCCGTGGAGATAGGTATTAGTATCACCTATGGAGCACGGATACGTGGAAACCCTTCAAGCCCCGCTCCCGCTACTGTCCCAGGGGGATACACATGGATACGGGTACGAAATGTACCCGCTGGCCTTTCTTTAAAAAAAAAAAAAATCCAGGTCGGGTCGGGTGGGATGACCCAGATCTTGGGGAAAAACCATAAATCAAAACCCTACTTACCTTATTTAGCCAGAATTTGGAGACTGACTTCAGAATAGAAGCAGCCACGCTTTTTAATTGATCGCCCCCTTTTGGATTCTGGCCGCGTAAACGCCTCTCCCAGTTGTGATTCCCCTTCTTTTCTCTGTTTGGCCAGCCACCCTTTTCTCTCGTTGTATTGATGGAATGATGGTATTTTGTGTGTCGGTAGTAGTTTTGACTTTTATGTAGCTTCGTACTTTATTTTGCAAAAGCCCTTCTAATTATTTTTATGCGTTTGCATTACACACCCTTTTCTTATGTTTAATACTTTCAGGATCATGTCCACTTTCAGAATTTTTAGGATATAAAGTAAACGTATCAGCATCCTATATTTTTGAATTTTAACGTCCCGATGTATCTGTATCGGATACGTATCCTTATCCGTGCTTCCTAGGGTATCACCAGAATATGAAATTAATTATCAGGTATGTCCCTCCTACCAAGAGATTCACCACCATAGCTAACTTGCCGCACAGCGATTATCCCTTTGTTGTGCATCAATCCATTAGTATATTGGCCTGCAGACTGATATGTGTAGTTGGATTCAATAGTAGGTAATTATAGATGATGTGAAGTTCAAATGGAAAGCAGGGTCCGTGGGAGTGTATAGCTTACTTTTATTTTCTCCCACTTGTAATTTGGCAATCAATAAAAATATACAACGGATGCACTTGTAAATCTAATATGTTATGGACTCTTTTTGGCTCTATGTTATATCTGGATAGCTTCACGTCTTCACCTACACCCCCTCATGCATTACATTCTTAAGCCTGGTCAAATCTGCTCTATAAATTATTGCATTCTTCTTTTCCAATGTGCATTAGTTTTTTCTTCTTCTTTTGGTACAAACGACAACATATGGTCTACAACTAGACCTAACTTTTGTTTCCCTCAAACTTGTAGGTGGAAAAGCAAAAGATTTTGCATGGGAGCATGAACAGAACTACCTATCTGTTACCAGATGAGAATCTAGATTCAGCAAACGACACTAATACCAAACCATGTTTACCATCAACATCTGCTAGAACAAATGTGACCAAAACTGTTCCAAGGACTGCAGAGCATTCTCGACTTTCTGTCTCTTCAAATTCATCAGCTATAGAAGTTGGAAAGTGTGCTATAACGCGTGATAACCAAATTACAATGCAACGGGCAAAGAAGCCGTCTGCTGGTGTCACTAATTTCTTCGAGCGGTATGATTATGCTTTTGCAGTCATATTTGTCTTCCAGTTCCTGCATCATGGTCAAGTAGAGAACATATTTGTGGATAATCCTTGTTTATTTTTCATGATTCATGGCATGCTAACTTTCATGTCATTTCTTCAGTCAATTACCTCATGTGCGGTATCCTACAAATTTCTAAAAACATGTCAAATCATAATTCTAGTTATGATGCATTTCATAATTTTCATATTTGTGCATAATCCCTGTTTATTTTTCATGATTCATGGCATGCTAACTTTCATGTCTGTTCTTCATTCAATTACCTCATGTGCGAATCCTACAAATTGCTAAATACATTTCAAATTATAATTCAAGTTATGATGCATTTCATTTTCAGCATTACAATTTTACTGAATAATCTTGAGTTTCTTGTTCGGACCAGGTTTAAGAAGGCCAGCACTGAAGGTACAAAGACTGTGATGCAGAAGTCGGGATTGATGGAGAGAGATTCACGTCCCTTATTTTTCAAATTTAATGAGGTACTGAACAAAATTGCTACTCCCTCTGTTCCATTCTGACTTTTTTCGGTCAACTGTCTTCAACGGTAACCACAAATCACTTGTAATGAAATCATAAATCATATAATGAAAATTTGATTCAAAAGTCAAATGGAAAGTTTTGAATGGAACGGAGGTAGTATATCATACTATTGGTATCTGTTCATCAACTTTTAACTAAGATGTAAGCAACATACTTGGTTATTATCATGCAGTAAGTTATGCGCTTCATAGTTTCTCATAAAATGAAGAAACCTGAATACAAACTTATGCATTAAAACGTATGTTTATCAATATACATGAATGCAGGATCGTACCTCCTTCATGTTGTAGCAAACCACTATGCTTACCTCCAATGCATGTCTCTCACAATAATAATATGCTGGAATAAAATTCTCCAGATGCCAACTAACTTAAATTGTCTAATTTTCTTCTTTTTATCAGGGGTTTACAAATGCAGTAAAGAGACCAGTACGAGTTCGTGAATTCCTTCTTTAATATATTCTAGCAGTGCTCAACACAAGATACGCCTCCTTTTTCTTTAATAGTCAAATGCTGTCCTATTTTTTTTTATTTTTGTTCATATGGAAATCATTTGATGCAACCGGTCATTGGAATCTATTATCTGCTTGATGAAAGAGTACCAAATCATAATTTTACTTCCTCCATCCCGAAAATAGCTCCCCGTTTCCTTTCGGGGTGGAGAAAATAAGGTATATACTATTGCTTTTGGATAAAATAGTACTAGTGGGTCCCTCAAATTGATTTTAAAGTTGGAAGCTGGATAAAATAATGTTAAAGTTGGATGAATGATTGCCTAAAAAAGGAGATGATAAGTTTTGTTTGGACACCCAAAATGGCAAAATTGAAAGCTGTTCCCCGGACGGAGTAACCGAGTATGTAGTAAAATAAATTTATATAACAAATATTTTGCTGCCAGGTTAATCATCTTACAGACTGTTTTTGTCAGGATCGGTTTCTGTAATATTGTTAGTGTTCTCTTGAACCAAACCCATAAAATAAGTTCCTGTTTAGCGCTAACCAAACCTGTTCCTGGTATATGTTCTCAATCGACTTTAATAACACTGTAACATAAAATGGCAGATAGGCATTGGCTATGGTCAGCTTAAGGATTCTGTAGTAGCAATCTTTGACTGATGTGACGTAGACCAAGTTCTAAATTTTTGGATGTGCTAGTAAAAACCACATGGAACTGTGTTTAAGGCCTAAGGTGTTGGAGTCATTTGGTTTCCACCAACTGGCTAGGGAATGTATAATGTCCCACCATCCAAGGAATTTTAGTCACTTTGCACTTACAGCACTGTTGAGTGGTTCTTGATAAAGGATGTACCTTTGACAGATCAAAAGAATATGAAATGTCACGAAAAACTGAAGCCAAATATATGTAATGAAATTAGTTTACCACTTCTTCTGGGATTCGGTCTTTATTGATGAGCCTATCTTGCAAGAGTTCATAGCATATGGAGAGTCCAAAAAGTCATACCTATTATGGAATCCAAGGTCATTCGAGTTGAAGTATTTGAAACGTAAACAATTTTAGGTTTATTTGGATTATCATAAACCCTAAACTGATTTTGGGTCAATTTGGTGAAGTGTAGAGAATGTTTGAGAATTTGACAAAGAATACAGATGTTTTGTGTCAATGGCTCTGCTCACTCAGCCATGGCAAATCCGCCTTGGCTGAACTGAAGAAACTTCAGGCCTCTTACATTCAGATTCAATATTAGAAAAATAAATTTTATGATTTGCTGGTCAACCTGCTCCTGCCCAATTTCAAGTCATTTAGGGTTATTTTGTTTTATAGGACTCTTTGAGTTTTAACTATGATAAACAGCATGACTCATGATTGTTTGTATTTACAGAAACATAAAAATAAAAAATGATTTTGTGAAATAATAGTTAATGTTCACATTTAAAATAGTTGATGATACAAAACCTGTATGCCAATATATAAAATGTTAAATTAATAAAACATATTGCTTTTTTGTTTACAATTTTTATAGTTATACTTGAGACCATTGGTCTATACCGTTTTTAATTACCTCTCCGGAGTGAACATAGTCATTAAAGCAATCAGAACTCAGAAGTAATAGTTTTGTATCCTAGCATGAACTGTCACCAGTTTACCATCCTTTGCTGTATTGAAATTGTTTATGTACTTGGTATTCATCTAAAAAGAGATTACAAGGGTAAAAAATTGTATCATTTTCTTATATTCTAACTATCATAGTATGTACTTCCTACAAAAGTATCCGAAGAAAAGTAACAATGGATGTTTACCCTTGGCTCTCATGATCAAAAGTTAAACTCAGCTCCTGGATTTCCAAGGCTTCCTTGAGGTGGATTGAGGAGTACCCAGATCAAAGAAACTGTAATGGAAACAATTCCAGACCAAACATAAATGATGGTAGGAACTCTGCCTCTCCTTCCCATCAATCCTTTCATGAAGGGATACATGTGTGTCAACACCCATAAACTGAAAAATGTGCCTCCGAAAAGCCTACTCCATTGAGGAATAACACTGTAGATAGTCCTTGCACACCCAATCACAAGTGCTGAAATATTAACTATAATGATAGTTAATGGCATGATGAAGAGACCTGTCCACTTCACCAAATACAGCTCAGCATAGGCATCGTCTTCATCTTCACTTGTTGCTTTCGCAGTTAGAGTGAAGGAAATTTCAATGCCTGCTATGACCTTTAGGAGTCCCTGAACTACAGCAGCAAGGTGAGCACTTGTCCCACCGATGACCCAAAACTGTTCGTTTCTCCACCATTCCTCTAATCCTATGCCAGACCACTTCACCTCTAACAGGGAGATGAACACGAGACACACTGTGATTGTCAATAGGTAAGAAAGGAACGCAACATTGAGGGATTGCACTATGAATTGCCCGGTGAAGAGGGAGAATGCTGGAAGGAAGCAGTAAATCACGAGGAAGAGGGAAGTGAACGGATAGATGCCGACATTTAGGTATGCTATGCGTTGTAGAAACTTGAGGCGTGGGCTTGCTAGTACTGCATTGTTTTTAGAGAAGAAGATCTCGACCGATCCAGTGGCCCACCTGAGGACTTGGTGAAGACGATCTGTGAGGTTGATAGGGGCTGTGCCCCTGAAGGCATCACGCTTTGTGATGCAGTAAACTGACCGCCACCCACGGTTGTGCATGCGGTAGCCTGTTACCACATCCTCTGTCACTGATCCGTAAATCCAACCTACTCTCTCCCCCCACTCTGTTTTGTCTTCATACCTGGTAAAGTTCACGTGATGTCAATATTCCCCAACTTTCCAAAACTGACTAAGGTGTTTTAAAACAAGGGGGAAATGACCACAAAGCTGAGTATAATCTTGCAATTAACGGTAATGTAGATAATTCGATATTGAAAGTTAGGGGAGATGCTGGTTATTTGTCAAAGTTGTCTTATGAGGTGAGAAACACTTAACATTCTTGACTTCTTGTCTCTCTGTGCAAATTAATTTGAAAGTTCCACCTGTCTATTTCTGATGGTTTTGGCACTTGAGAATAAGTATTATACTAGTTTCTGAATCACTAGTATATTGCATGGATTTGAGATTAATAAGTAAATAAAAATTACCAGCATGAAATGACAGCAATTGCCTCTGCTACAGTAGGAGCATCGAGTGGTTGGCGTGGTACAAGTAGTGCCCCTGGTGGTCTCCCATTCTTCACCGAGATGTGATCAGCTAATGGCCGTCCTTGAAATTCTGCAACCGTAATAGAGTCAGTGAACATAGTTGAGTTACCAAACCTCTTTGGCAATGCCAGATCTGGATGCTGCTGAGTCAAGGGTTCCTCTTCCTCGGTAGACTGAATTCTTTTAGATGGTGCTTTTTGTTGACCAAAC
This sequence comes from Plantago elongata, assembly GCA_036897095.1. Lineage (NCBI taxonomy): Eukaryota > Viridiplantae > Streptophyta > Magnoliopsida > Lamiales > Plantaginaceae > Plantago > Plantago elongata. The sequence continues at coordinate 6,486 of JAYMSP010004359.1, forward strand.
ATGCCATGGTATTCATTTGCTCGTGGTGGATGGAATCCATAGAGTGCATAACGCCTGAACATGCATCCAGTTCCGACATAAACTGGACCTTGGAGACCATCTAACGCCCTCATATTTCCTGCCGTGTCAATGGTTATAGATTATGCAACATTCACAAATAGTTCATAAGCACATATGAATGAGTACGATTCTGCGTGTATTTTTCTTGGCTACTAGGTATGGGTGTCACAAGGAAACAATAAGTCATTTTCTGTGTTTTAACATTTACTTGTTAGTCTAGTGATGAATAAGTCTCTAGGACCATAGCTTAGCCTTAAGTATTAACAGAAGGTATATTCTCATGATGGGTTAGAGTACTCAATTTTACCACTTAACTATATTCTTATTTATACTTGTCATCTTGTCGTTTTAGCTACTTATGTTCTAACCATGATTCATGAATATGAAGTTCCTCCATTGTTTTTTACTAAGGTTAGAAGAATATTTGAGTCTAAAGTGGGCGTACCATCAAAGAAAACAGTGTTATGGTTAGCATATCTGTCCGAGGGATCAATTCCCTCAAACCTTTGGGGGAACTGTATATAGCAAATGCGATCACCACCTCGGTCCATCATGTAGCACATGCCTTCTCTTATGGCCATTGAGTTATAGATATAGTGATCACAATCCAAGTTGAGAATGAAAGGTCCATTTGATAATATAGCTGATGCTCTGACTAGGGCATTCATAGCTCCAGCCTTCTTGTTATGATCATAAAATTGCCTCTTCTCACGTGAAACATATGCGAACATAGGTAGCCGAGTGTCAATTCCTGTGAAATCCAACTTTCCTTCATCTGGACCACCCATTACTGGATCATGGTCGGCCACCTTGCTCATTATCTATGAGGAAACATTGGAACACTCAGGTGTGATTTGAGTTAAATTTAACTCAACCTAATTGACTACAGGAAAATTATCTTGGTATCTCTTGCTAATAAACATGAAAGGGTGCCCACAAAACGGAAAACATTAGGGGGTGCCAGTGTAATAGACTCCTAAATGCAGGAAAAATTATTGTTTCAGCTGTACCTGTAAAATTCCAGCATGGTCTCCTTTTTTATGATCAGCGATGGGATCGAACCAGGTTCCAGGCCAATGGGTCCCATCTGCCATCCATGTTGCCTTTGCGACTTCAATCTTGTGATCAGCAGGTAGCTCACCATTGTTTTTCTCTTTGACTTGCTGCTTTTCTTCTCTTTCTGCATTCTTGTTGTACATTTCACAACGTTTGCGTATAACTTCTGGAAGACCATTAATCCTCACCTTGAACTCATCATACTCCCTCTTGATCCACCTTCTATCCTTTACAAAATCAGGCCGCTTCTTGTTTTTTGTCGGGTCTGTCTTTTGGCTGAAGTAACTGTCTGGATTTCTTGGCTCAATATCATGCTTTCTGCAGAATGGCACCCACATCTGTCCGAAAAATTCAGGTATTGGACCTTTTCTATATTTCAAATCAACGTAAATCTTTTACATTGCTATGAGCTGGAGATTTTAACATTACCTCACCAAACTTGACAGCCTCAGCCATGGCCTCAAATGTAAGAATTGCCCCTCCATCATCTGATATATAGATGGATACTTTCTCAACCGGATACTCCACAGCAAGGATGGACAGAATAGTGTTGGCTGTGACTAAAGGAGGTTCTTTGTCAGGATCAGCTGTGGAAATGAATACATCAATTCCAGGAAGATCTGACCTTCCATTTGGATTAGTTGGGGAAGGTGCTTCGAACTTGTCTTTTAGAGCAGATAGATCAGCTGCTCGGTTTATGGGGTTAAACTTAGGAAGAATGTCCAGCAACCATGAAAATGCAAACCACACCTCGCATATAATAGATAGACCCCATAGAGCCATTGCATCCCGGTTAGGATTTCTAATTCGCCAGGCAAGGAAGAAAGCCAATATTACCATTCTTACTACAATAAGTAACCTGTGAAAGCCAAAGCTGCAAATTAGAAGAAAGTTTATGCTTAACTAAAATAAACACCATTCCTTCTCATTGTAACATTTTAACCTGTAAGGGCTGAGGACGCCTGGTGGAACCTTGACTTTCCGTGTAAGTGGCTTCCAGGGCTTGTCCATGAAATCTTGCATGCTCATTCCAGAATCATGATCATACGAGTCATCGTCTTGCCAAAACGCGTTCCCTATCCCGTACTTGCCATTCGTCTTGAAAAGCCAACTATTGTGGTCAAAGTCTTGTGTTTGGCTCCTCAACAGCATAGACTTGTTATTATCCCCATTTTTCATTAATGAAACTCTTCTATCCAACTTCTCCCCCGAATTACCAACTCTGCCATTATTCTCATCGCCCTGCCTGGCGCTCCTTATCCTCTGCGAGTCAGAACGAAACCTTGACGATGGTACCCGGTAAGTGGTGGGACCATCAGGCTTATCACCCGATGCATCCTCTCCTCCCGGTTGATTGTCTGGGGTGGGGGGCATCATAACGGTATAGTTAATGTAATCATTTTCAGCACTGTAATCGCCAGGGATGTCCATGCCATCATCGCGAGACAGGCTGACGACTCGGCCGCTAGATGTCCTACGTGCGAATTTAACGGACTGGGGCGGACGGTCGCCTGCTCCTCCAATGGAGGAGGATTTCCCCCTTTGATTTGAAGATGTTGCCATGTATTTGTTTTCTTAAAACTATGTTTGATCCATAGTTGTCATGCAAATGTTAGGGCAGGTAGGTAAATGAAAGAATTAGGATGAAAATTGTTTGTTAAGACAAACAATGGTCAAGCAATGATGAACATGAGCATATTGGAGAAATAAAATTTTCCAAGAATAGAACATAATAATGCCACATTTTATGCATTATTATGCTTTGTCACAAGTCCTGAAATCTTTTCAACGGACTTTTATCCTTATTTCACTCCAAGCCTATCTTTTATCCTTTCTCTATTTTTTCAGTTTAAGTTTGCAGCCGTAAATTTGATTCATTATGAACTCTCATATTCTGTTTAATCTATCACGTTTTTGCAGCCGTAATATGTTTTGTCATTTGGAGTACGATCAATTACATATACCCCGGTTAGATGTCTCCATTACATATAAATATCCATTAGTTAAAATAATTACATCCTAAGTCTTTTTTACTAAAATTTCGTTGATCGAATTAGTTGCTACAGTAAATTAAGTTGGAACCAAACACAACCTTATCAAATTTTCAGAAAATTGTGTAAAGTCCCATGTTTCGTTTTAGTCGTTCTTCTCTTTCTTCTCCATTTAGTCTTTATTGTCGTTCTTCTTCTCCGGCGATCTTCTTTGTTCTTCTCCTCTTCTCCTATCTATCTTCTCGCCATTCTTCTTCTCCGAGATTAAGCTTCGATCTGTCTCATCTGTCCTGGAGCTGCTGTAGTCAGAATGATTCCTTTGTCATTGTACGTGCGACATCGAAGAGTGCCGGAGAGTGCCCGAGAGTCTGAGAGCACGTCGATTGGTCTTCTTCTTCTCTGATCCCTCTCTTTTTCTCCGATCTGTCTCCGTCGTTCTTCTTCTTCTTCTCCGATCGCTCTCTTCTTCGTCATTGTTCTTGTTCTTTGATTTATCTCCACCATTCTTCTTATCCTTCTTCTCCTCTAATCTTCTTCTTCTTCCCTGATAGGTGTCTCTGTCGTTTTTCTTCTCCGAGATCCTCCTCCTTTGATCTTCTCCGTTCTTCTTCTTCTACGATTTGAACTACTCTTGCAGGGACTCAAATGAAAGTTATGGAAACTAGAAACCCTCCTAATTGAGAATTTGATAGACCTAATTGTGAAATTGAAAACATTCTGGGACTTAATTGAACTCTTAGGAAGTTGGAGGGTAATATTTTGAAAATCATAAAAAGATAGAAGGGTTTGCCTTTTGAAAATTCTATTTTGTTGAAGTATAGTAAAAGGGAATATTTTCCTATAGATTAGAAAAATCGGGTTTATGTAATAAAAAATCGGTCAGAAACACTATAAGTCGATTTGTAATTTTTATATAGATGCCCATATAAACAATTCAATCTCATAAAACTCACATAACCAACTATCTTTCTCTCTCTACAAGAGCTCTAGTGAGAGAAAAATATATTCCTCTCTTCATTCTTTCGCCGGAGCCATCGCCGAAACCATCATCCGCCAGAAAACTGTGATGCTACAATCAAACAACTGTTCAATCTCTATCTCTCATGCGTCGTTTCGTCGAATTTTCACCGAATTTTCAGATCTAGTTGCTAAAAGGCTTCAATCTACAAATTCATCTTACTTTTTTTTTGTTAAAATCTCATTTGAAAGTGAAATTTGACTTTTATTTTCGTTTTTCGATAATTTTACAATCTGATATGTTCAAATCTGAAACCTGGTTTCAGATCTGAAAATTTGTACATTGAAAAATCAAATTATGTTATCTGGTGTTTTGTTATGATTTTAAGACTTGGTGTTATAGTTGTAAATATCATTGTTACGGTTTTAGATAGTTATTGAATATTCAGTCTGTTATAGTTTTAGGTCATATGTTATGTTTTTAAGAACTATTATTCTCATTTGGAAGTGAACTTTAACCTTTTACGTATTGTTTTTTGTTTATACTTTTGTTATGGTATCAGATCTTATACCAGATTCAGTTTCAGATCTGAAAATTCGTACAATGAAAATCGAATCATGTTATATGGTGTTTTGTTATTGTTTTAAGAGTTGGTGTTTTAGTTGTAAGCATCGTTGTTAAGGTTTTAGCTTGTTGTAGAATGTTCCAGTCTGTTATTGTTTAGCTCATATGTTATAGTTTTAAGATCTATTACTGTAATTTTAAGCAGCAACATTATTATTTTTAACCTCTGGTGTAATATTCATGATTTATTTATTTTTTACAAATGTTTTGTTATTGTTTTACGAGGCATTATATATTATAGTTTTAAAATGCATTGTTATTGTTTTATTCATAAATTTGACTGTTTATAGCTTGTGTTGTAAGTACGTGCTTGTTATCGTTTTAAGATGTGTTGTTATAGTTATAAGATGAATTGGTATGGTTTTTCGTATTAATATTACTATATTTAACTTATGTTGAACATTTATGTCTGTTATTGTTCTTATCGCATATGTAATAGTTTGAAGACCTATTCTTGTAATATTAGTTTAGCTTTGTCATAGTCTTAAGACTTACCGTTTTGGTTATGAGCATTAATGATATTGTTTTGGTTTGTGTTGCATGTTCCTTCTTTGTATTTAAGTACCAATGTGATAGTTTTGATGAGTGTTGTTATGGTTCTAACCCTGTTAGTGAATGTTTTAAGACTTTAACATTTTGTTGAAGGACTTAAGTTGTAAATAAGTTGTTTGGCAATTTTCAAAATCTGATATTTGAACAGGGGTATAAATGACTTTTACAACTTGTAATTCGTTAAAAGTTAATTCGTGGACTCAAATATAATTATTTTTTATCAGATTGGTCTTTGATGTTACTGTTTGTCTAATGTGTACTCAGCTGTAATAAAATAATCTAAGAAAGGGTCTAGATGTATATCCCAAGTCCTAAAGGAAGGATAAATCGACCAAGAGTGACGGATATAAAATGAATAAATGACAAAGGAGTATATGAGTAGTGTTCGGATAAATTAAATGGTAATCCTACATATTAAGTAGTTAAAGAGTAGTAATTAATAATTTACCTTGAAAATGAGTAAGTGAGACCGATTTATAAAGATAGTAGGAGACTAATTTTCATAAATTATGGGCTCATGTGCTTTGATGACACACGTTCTGAAAAGTAAATTATTATGTTAGTCCAGGTTCGGATATGTTGGAGGATAATGACTCAGGGTTGGATGGAGCATTTTGTGGTTTGTTTATGCCCTTGACGCTTCTTCAGGTTGATGCTTCATATTTAATCTTGTAGTTTGGAATCTGAGGTATAGATTTTCAATGATACTCTCAAAAGGAGCTCTTGGTAAGCAACTTTCGATAATTCAATTTAAGTCCCTCATATTTTTACATTCATCCTTCCAACATGATCACGTGACATTAGTGTTGATGGAGCAACACCAGAGCTACGCACTACAATTGAATTATCGTCATCGAAATGATGATAATTAACTAGAAAATAGCACACTTGGTGTTATCCTTTTAGGTAATTCTATTCCTATAGCATTCTACTACTTTCATTCTCCACTATTCTGGAAAATTTATATCTCCATGAACTTTAAACCTTCTAGATAATACTCTATGAACTTGATTATTAAACTTTTATCGTGTAAAGTAAACCAGATCGTGACACATACAAAACTATAGAGTTGTTCTTTTAGTATTCAATGCCACAGTGAAAATGTAAAAGTAACAATTTTATTGATCGATTTCTTCGTACCTTGGAGATGTCTAGTACAATGTTAAATTTATTACTAATACTCATGAGCATCGAATGTTATTCCTCATAAAGATATGAAGAACTACACATTGATTCAATTGCCTATAGAGCATCTCATGAGCATCGAATGTTATTCCTCATAAAGATATGAAGAACTACACATTGATTCAATTGCCTATAGAGCATCTCAAACCCTGCTCAATAATCCTCCTCAACATCAAGCTCGAGGTACCTCTCAATCCAATACAGTCATGCAAGAGCAACAAAGTCATTCGCACCCAAAAATTGTGTTGCTTCGTATATAAATTATTAATTTTATATATTTATAAAAATTATTAATTTTATATATTTATAAATTATATATTGTTGTATACTAATTACACGACTGAATATTTTTATATATGACTCTTAAAATTTTCCGACCTCTCTTTTTCTAGAATTTTAACCACTAACCTCCAAAGTTCAAAGTCCTTCAAAGGTTTTTATCCACCACCTAATAACCCCCAAATTGGGTTGGCCTGACCATGTAACACTGAATCATACAAGCTCAGGTCTTGAAGAAATCATTATTCCATTGCACAATCGACACCAAATCGCAAGATAACAAGGAAACCTACACACTTCACTAAAATGATACTGATCCTTCCTACAAGTACACTACTTTAGCTTCAAGCAACATTAACTTGGAACACATCTTTCCTCTCATCCTCCTTAACTTTAGGCACCATAACCTTTAACACTCCATTCTTCATCTCCGCTTTCACCTCATCAATCTTGTACAAATTCGCCGGCAAGTCAATCCTGCTCGAATATCGCCTGGAGTACTCTTCCCCTTCACTCTCCTTCTCCCCTTCCCCTTTAATCACCAGTGTGTTCTGCTCCACTGACACCTTCACCTGCTCCTTGTCAAGGCCAGGCATGTCCACTCTCAGATACATCCCGTCATCTGTCTCACGCACATCCCATCCCCTTCCGGTTCCATATCCTCCTCTCATACGCGGCCCTAAAGCGAACGGAGCATCCACAAACTGGTCCATCATGTTAAGCATCTGGTTCAAGCTCCTTGACGGGAAAAGGGGGTCGAACACATCTGTAAAATCACGCAAAACTCATGAACACAATTCGACAAAAATTGAGATTAGGTTCGGATAGTTTACACATGAGAGGATCATCCTGATTCTGAACGATACATTACAATTTACAACAGAAATAGTCAACTACCACGTTGTGTACTATGCTTTGATCCAAATGATCAAATTACAGTAAACACCGATGACTACAAATTAATTATAAACCGCAAGTATACAATGATAAATTAAATTATCTAATGAGAAAAAATTTAATTAAATTTTCCTTATCCATTTTAATTGATAATTTACGATTTATGATTAATTTATAATCAAAGTTTAAAACGAATAAGTTTTACAACGGCACATTTTATCCGGGGCGGAGGGAGTCGAAAGCTCAATGAATTAGAGAATATGAATGAATTTGATACCTGAGAAAAGCGCAGGAAAAGCATCTCTGCGGCGAGTGGAAAGGGAACTGTCCGCCTGGGTGTCGCCATCAACAACACGATTATCCTTGAAGGTGGTGAGCTCAGCGTCGTCGCTGCTGAACCAACGGCGGCCAAAAGCGGCAGGTCTGACCAGGCGAGTGGCAGAACCGCCTGCAGCTCGGCGTAGAACGATTGAAGAAGCCATTGATGAAATGAGAAAGTTGCTGTTTGAGGAATTGATTGATTGCTTTGTGTGAGTAGTTGATTTGTTGGTGAGGTTGAGTGTAAGAGGTGGTGGAGGAGTATAAAAAAGTGAGATGGAGCTCTCTAGTTGGCTTGAGAAAGAAGAAACGAGAATTGGAAATGGTAACTGGAAGATGCATGTAGAGTCTACTGAAACTTTCTAGAACAATCACGTCGTCTATTTCCTGAAAATAGTAAGTTTCGTCATAATTATATCTTGATTTTTAAAATTTTAGAAACTAATTAGTATAGAATTTGATTGGTATTTTTTTAATGAAATTAAAATTTTTTATATAAAATATTCAATTTGAGTGGGAATAAGTACACTCCAACGATATAATAAAAGGACTTTAGGGCAGACTACATTTTAAAAATAAGACATAGACATATGATACCTAGTTTTATTAGACCATCTTTCAACGTTTGATTGCGAAACTGGTCAAGTGTTGATCTGAGGCATTAACATTATTTCTCATAAATAATTAAATTTATTTTATTAATAACTATATTTTACGTTAAAACATATAAACTAAATTACATGAAAATCAAATTTTACAATTCAAATATACCTACACCTCTTTATTAATTTGATCAAATACAAAAGGTATGTAAATATTTATTTGGATCAATTGTGTTCACTTATTTGTACCTTTGTATTATATTCAAATTCTTTTTTCACATATTTGTATCTTTGAATTATTCAAATTCTTTTTTCACTTATTTGTTCTTTTGTTTTATTATACTTTCAGTCCCTGTTATTTCCCTTTCGTACGAGAAGTGCCAAATTGTAATTTTTAATTAGTTAATGAAGTTTAGTAGTTTCAAAAAACATCTCATTCAGCTAATTTTTCATTTCTTTATTTATATATAATACGGCATCATATAATTTATCGATCTACATACATGCTTTTAGAATCTCAACCTCCATGGTACAAAAATGAAAAATATCTTAGAGTAGCCATATCGCCATGTGTAGGAACTGTACTAAATCTATATAAATAAAACACGTTTCACATATTTTAACATAGTATTAAGGCGCTCATGCTTCCTCAAATATCATAGATTTGTGGCATTTTCCCATTCACTGAATTGTGCTGTTAACATCGTAACTGAATACTTGTGTAAAATAAAGTACTTCTAAATCAATTGACAAAATGTGTGAATGATTAAATTAAGGCACTTCTGATAATGCAAATCTTTTAAGTTGCAGACATGGTCACACAAGTCCTGTAGAAAACAGAAGAAATATACGGTAATAATAATCTGTCTGTCTGAATCACAAAATACACCACAAAAAGTTCTGGTGATACTATATCAGTAACAGTGTTCGTTTAATGTAGAGCACAACCGAATATATGATCGACATGCTGAGCTTGACAAAGTTCACCCTCATACAGATAAATCACCTGTTACAAGTAAATGAAAACATCAGTTCTGCAGGACTCACAAGACGAAAATTTGGGAGGGGAGGATGGAAAAAAAAAAAGAAATGAACCTAGAAAGGCTCCTGCTTCGACTCCTGCTTGGGCTCCTGCTTGGGCTCTTGCTTGGGTTCGGGCTTCTTCTCCTGATTGGGCTCTTGCTTGGGTTAGGGCTTCTTCCCCTGCTTGAACGGTCCCTTTTCGGGCTCTTACTAGCATGTTTCTGATGCTAAAATTATTAGAATTCCAAGAGGTGGCCCATACAGGAGTGGCAATTATGATAAATAATCACCATTTACAAATCATTAGAAAAATTATTTAAGGGACTGAGAACTGATTGGGTGGACTTTTACTCCAAAGTTCGAAACTGACACATCCAAGGAGTGAAAGGAAAAATCACTCCTTGAATGCATTTCACCCTGTAAAGGGCAGATCATCC
>JAYMSP010004360.1:0-16461 GCA_036897095.1 Plantago elongata
CAGCACGCGCTTCTCGCTCTCTGTCAATGTAAGCACGTGTGTAGCCACTACGTCGTGGCTTGACTTGTTGTTGTTGGCAGTGTTGAATCACATTTGACATGTTCTGCATTATCATGTTTTGCATTTGTACGAAAGGATTGGATGTAGAAGAGCCATCGAGAAGTTCATCAGATGAAGAACTGTTCTCGGATGAAGTACTATTTTCTTGTATAGGGTTGAACATGATTAATACAGAGGAAGAAGGAATGAGGGTGTTGTGTCTACAAATGAGTTTCATGATTGCATTATATAGACAATTTGCTGGAGATAAAAATGTGTCATTCATTAGTCATAGCTGAGTCACTTCAACATTGGATTCCCGACAAAAATAAATATAAAGATAAGATCTGACAAGATTTCCGACAAAGTAAAGTGGCAGATAAGATGCTTCACGAGATGCCTGACAAATTCAAATTCAAATTCACACTGATTTTATTACAAACAAGCCACACTTCGGAAAGTAAAATATAAACTAGCCACACTTCGGAAAGTAAAATACAAACAAGCCACACTGCAGAAGGTAAAAAAAACAAACTCGCTACACTATAGAAGGAAAAGTAAAAATAAACAAGCCACATTCCGATCCTTCACCATTAGTCCGATCCAAACAGTTGTTTGTCTAGTGTTTCTAAGTGTGCTTTGGCCTCGTTGGGCAAGTTGTCGTAGTTTTCCACAAGTGCCAAGTACGTGCCCATCATCTTCGCCTTTGACTTACGCTCCTCCTTCTCATGAGCAAGCTCCAACTTTTGTTTTTCCACTTCAAGGAATTGGGGATAATTCTCATTGAAGTTAGTAATTCCCTCACCCATGACATCCATTGATGAGTTACCGGAACTGGCATTCTTAGCCAAATTTTTGGCCTTGTTACGACCAATGGGCCGTTTGATACTTGCCGCACTTTCATAACCCCGGTTTCGCTTACTTCCACTACTGTCACCTGCTAATTCCATTGGTTGATCACCTACATCAGCATCGTCACCCTCAAACTCATCCTCCCCAGGTGGTACCCACTTCTTCATGGTTTCCTCCAAGTTCATCTTGTGTTCCCACTCTGGGCATGATTTCATGGCATCCCACAGTTTGAACGTTGTAAATGAGGTGTGGTGCTTTGATTTCACTCAGTATATTTCTTGGGCAGTGTCTCTCACATCGAACTCATTGTAGCCACTTCGATTCCCGACCATGATTGTATCACGCTCCACACAAATCAACCAATGATTTATGTCATCTCTTAGCCGCCCCCATCTTCCACAAAGTGAATTATGAGAACGAAATTTATCCATCACGGTCATCATTCATATCCTCTTGATATCCTCGTACTTCTCTGCAACGAGACGGAACAATTTACAATACTTCTGATCCGTTCTAATAATAGCATTTTGACTGACCTCCATGTAGCTAGGCTGAGATGAGAGCCAAATCATCACTCTCGTTGTATGGGTTGTTCCGTACGGTTGTTGTGTTGATTGTCGCTCCTCCGGTGGATCCTCCGGTGGCTTTCGCTTTTCCACTCCTTCAGACCGGTTGTTTTTCCGACTGTGTTTCAAGAACAACCTCCTCTTCTGGTGTTTGTGAAAACATTGGTGTTTGGGAGGATGGAGATACGTAATTTTTAATGTAGGGATCTTGGTAGGAGCTTTGGAACAAAGGTCGAACATGACTCGGTTGGGGTTGGAAACCCTTGTTTTCGAAGTGAGCTTGCATGTACTCATGGTATTTGTCGGGTTTGTTGAGTTTCAAACACTGAAAATACCCTGCGTCCATCTTGCCGGGAAATGAAAGTGGAAAGGGTGTTTTGAGGGGAATAGAGTTTTTTAAGTTTAATTAAGAGAGAAAGAGGAGTTGGAGATGGGATGATCCGAAAAAAATCAAGATTGGTCTCATTTTATAAATCTCGAAAAAACATAGCTGTTAGTGATATTTATTTATTTTTTAATTTCGTATTTTCGAAAATATTACCGTTTTAAAATGGATATATTTCAAAAAAGTAATAAAGAAAACAAACCACATACACACGACAAGTGGCAGCAGCCGATTGGCTGCTGCCACCCGCAGTGTGGGCTGTGCGATGCGGCGTTGTCCACGGCGCTTCCATTGGAGGTGTCCTAAGACCATTTGAAGCCATCTTGGTCTTCAAATGGCTTCATCAACTCAATTGGTTGAAGTTATTATAAAGAAAATTCCAATATATTAGTTGAATTGAAGGTTGATTTGTAAGTTCCATCTCCTAGTAGAGAAGTCTTTGGATTTGATCACATTTTTGAAATTTGGATCTCTAGGGAAACTATGGATGAGTTTTGATTTTTGAAAACATTAAACTACTAAATGAGAGATTTGGGAACACAATTAATAAGCAATAAGGACGATATATGTACACTGTAGGTTTTGATAAGGATGCTATACATTCTAAATTTGATATAAAATAGAGGTTTTCTTCATGGAACCAATTTTTTTTCCACATTCCTCAAAATTCTTAAATAGAGGAAACAAATCAAGATTGGTCATAAGTATTCACAAATTTGAAATAAAATAGAGGAAACAAATCACAAGGCTTGTTATAAGTTTTCCTGTTGACTTTTTAATTACAAATCAAATCCTAAAAATTCCAGTTTAGAGTTAAATAAATATACAACATCAAACGTCCGTTGTAATATACATACATACCTTGCGATCCAGATGCTTGGTTAATCGAGTTCTTGGTTGCGCTCCAATCCGAAACGAACATTCAATTTAATTTGAAACAACATTGATTCCACCAACTCAAGATATGGAAAAAAATGAAATTAATGTAGTTAAGAAACAAAAAGGATGGAGATATTATAACGCGATGAAAATTTTAAGATGTACACATGGTTCAATCGATTATATTGTGGGAAGAAGGGTGATCTCGTAATTTATCAAAAGTTTCAAGTGATATGGAGTTAATAAAATCAAGGGATATGGAAATTAGAGAGGACACCAATCTTCATTCTTACCACACACAGTAGAGTCCTCCATAAATGAATGAAGATCCTCAAATAATAGGTTTTGAACAATTTGAGATAAATCGAATTGTCTATTAGAGAGAAAGAGAGTTAAAAGTCTCATGCGGTGGAGTTTTCAAGATATAAAAGTAGGGCAAAAGTCGAAGAGATATGAGAGCGCATGAAAAGACGAATATCTCCTCTCATTAAATTGCACAACTTTACGCATGCACATTAAATTGTTGAGTTCTTACTAGGTTGCGAAACCAGTTGAGCCGAGCTTTTGTTAGGAAGATCTATTCCAAGCTCGAGCTCAAAAGAAATTTTATTTAAAAGAAATTGTGAAGTTGACATAACCTAAGTTGATGATGGTGATTGACCACTAGTGCCTACAAATTAGTCCAAATCAAAGCATACATATTTATGGAGAGTCAAAAGCTTCAAGAAAATCAATTTCCTTGCAGATGGTCCAATACTCCACTGATTTACCTAATACCATACTTGGAAGGTACGCTACATTATTCCCTAGATAGCACAAAAACAAGAAAACCTTAAGCAGTCATTTTCACATCATCACAAGACAAATGTCTAACAAAATCATCCAAGTTCTTGAACGAACTCCCGCCTTCTCCAATAGCACCAAGTGCAGCCTTGCTCAACCCCTCCGCCCGAGCCCTCCTCCCTTTCCACTCCTCGGTTGTGGTTGATGTCAAAAACCGAACCAAATCGCCTGAAGGCAACACCGTTTCTGCCCCTTCACAAACCCTAACTGCAACATCCAACTCCTCCACTAACAACGTCGCATTAACAAACTGATCCGCGCCCATAGGCCAAGCCAACATCGGCACACCTGCCACGATACTCTCCAGAGTCGAGTTCCACCCACAATGTGTCAGAAAGGCACAAACACTCTTATGCCTCAAGATCATCACTTGCGGCGCCCACCCCTTGATCACAAGTCCCCTCCCCGACACACGTTCCTCAAAACCTTCCGGTATCACCCCGTAATTGTCCCCCACGTGTCCTTTCGTCGCACCCTTGTACGACAAAACAAACCTCACCGCACTCTTCTCTAAGCCTAATGTCAACTCCTCCATTTGCTCATTAGTCAAAACAGCTTGGCTACCAAAACAAACGTACACTACACTATGATCCTCGCATCTGTCAAGCCAAGAAGCTACCTCACTATTCAAAACCGAACTCGACCCACCCCGCTCACCCGCCTCAGCCGGTAAAATCGGCCCAACAGACCAAACCCTCTCATGACCAAGATGCTTCTTAAAGAAGTCCAAATATACACCTTCCAACTCACTAAACGTGTTGAAAATGTGCCCATGGCTGGCAATATTACCTAGGAAAGTTGTTTTAATAAATTCCGAATCCGGGTTTCCTCGAACATAGCTCCGGTAAACTGGAGACAACTGCCACCACGGGTAAGATGGGGAATTCGGTATGTCAGGGAACGACACCACTTCATTTTTGTTTCCTTCGTCTTTCCGAACCGGCATGTTAGACCAGAGCGCGTTCACCACTGAAATGGCGAATGCTCCGGATGGACTGAAAGTGTACCTACCAAAGATTTGTAAAAAAATTAGAATTTGTTTTCCCACTTTGACTACAAATCCATAACTAGAATATCCATTACTGAAAAAAAAAAAACACCAACTAGATTCCCATTTTCAATTTGTGTCCTGGATTGGTCCCATACCCTGAAAACGAACGCTGATAAATATATAAAACCATCCATCTATCATTTTTTAAATATGGATCGAAATTTGTCGTTACCTTTAGATTTTTTAAAAGATAACTGGATGAAAATTGAAACCCGCATAAAATTGAAACTGTTTCACACATAACACATTGGTCCTATCATACATCCTCAGCTAATTCTCCTATGTAGCAAAAAATCAGAAGCTTTACGGTACTTCTTACTAATAAAACCGCCCTTAAAAAGTTGGAGATATTATGAGATTGTTTGACATAAAATTTCGATTTAATTCAGTTCAGTGTAAAAAACCACATAAAAATATCAAACAATTCAATATTGTTTCCGCACTGCAACATTGAAATGGGCCAACACGAATGGGGTGCACCGTGAAATTATTATGAGTACGAGTGTAGTACTGTCGGTAGCTGAAAATTAAATCTTCTACATATTCTTTTTAGATTTTACTAAATGCGTACTTATTACTACGATCAGGTAAATTTCATTTTGGTTATATTCATTCAACTTTAAACTTAATACGCAATAAATACATGCATAACATATGTTTTTTACTCTATCCGTCTGGTTCATACATTAATTAATTTTGACAACTCAACTTTTAAATAAAATGTTCGATTAAATTATAACGAAACGAGCAACAAATTTCAACGGTATCATCGCATACCTTGGAATTTGAAGCTCGGCGGCAAGCTGGTGTGTCCATCCCAAGAACATGTCGGAAACAATCGCGACTGGCGGAGAAGGATGAGACCGAAACCAATCGAGAAGCGGCGCGTGGAGACCCGCGAGAGCACAGAGCATGAACCTGAACCCGCCTGCGGGGAGATCGACGGTGTTTTCGACACCGGAAGGTATCGATGGATGCGAGGGGAAAGGGAGGACAAGGGGTGTGATGGTTGGGTGGAGAGAGAGGAGAGGGCGGAGGAAATGGAGGTTTTTGGGTGTGACTAGGATCGTGATTGTGAGGTTCCGTGTGGCCAGGAGGTGGGTGAGGTCGAGGAGAGGGAGCATGTGGCCTTGTGCAGGGTATGGGAAGATCAGTACGTGTGATTTCACCATTGATGTTGATGAGATTTTTTGTGTTTTTCAAGGTAGGTGGAGGTAGATAGGAAGTAGAATTTCTGCTCTGTTTTTGTAGGTGGATATGAGCAGATGGGAATGAAGGTGTGTGTGTGTGTGAGAGAGAGAGAGAGAGAGAGAGAGAGAGAGAGAGAGTTGTTTAATGCTGATGGTTGAATTGTGTTTGACTTCAGATTAATTGTATATGGGAATGGGATTATGATATTTATTTTGTTTATCTTTATTTGGTAATGGTTTGGACTCAAAATGGAAGGATCATAAACTTACTCTAATTGAGTTTGTCTGGTAATGAATGAATTTATAACATGTCATATTTTAACAGTATGTTGGATAAACTATGACTCGATTTACTATTAAACTTTTCGTTATGAAAATCTCCTTATATGGATATGCATCTTCTTAAATATGCTAATTGTTTTGATGAGATATTTAAATCAATTTGTTAATAAAAAAATATGCTTGACTAGCTACCAGCTCAGCTTCCGCCAACTAGTTAACTTTTTTGCTAGTTTTACTAAATATAACCAACAACTTAATTTCAACTTATATAACTATAAGTTCTGTTCAACTAAAATTTACAGAACTGAATTGTAGTATAAAATATAACTAATTAAAGTTGAACTGTACTAAATGAGTTCTAAATTGAATAGAACGTAATTTAACAATATTTTTAATATAAAATTTGACAATTCAATTAAAATTTAATTATGAGTCTAATCTTAATATCTCATTCAATTTTATTGTGCTATATTACAACTTATGCTATAACTACTCTCTTAATACAAAGTAACCTTTAAAAGTAGATAAACAACCCAATAAATGTTTATGCCTACTTTAATCAAGTAAGAGCTAGCTTAGAGTCATTGGTATATAATTAAAACCTTAAATTACGTAAAAATAAGAGTTTTATGAACTTTAGTTATTTGGCCAAATACTATTGACTTTTTTTTCAATTAAAATCTACTTTTATAATTTTAATTTCAAAATCTACTTGGCTTTGGATGATTACAGAGAAAGGGAGGGAGTGATCGCAGTGTCAGGTGAATGGTTATCGCTTAGGCAGTACGTCGGTGATTGAGATGCAGAATGACGATCGCACGAATAACAAGATTGAATAGTGAATTCGATTTGCAGGATGAAAAGGGTATACGAACGTCAGTTGTACATAGGAGAGTATATCGAACGTGAAATTTTGTATACGAGAGGTATGCAACGGAAGATAGTTGTAAATTAAAGTATACTAAGATTATGACTAGAGTTATGCTACAATTTTTTTCTCTCTCTTTAAAATTCACAATTATACTACAATTAGGATTCTAGTACACCACTAACTTTTCGTTTAGATTATATAATGTTCTGATTACGTACATAAATCTATCATAATGAACTATACATAGTATCACCTAGCAAACCATTTATTAATACAAAAACATATACTCCGTCAATTTCAAACATTGATTTAAGATATGAAGAATAAAATTTTAAGAGATAGTAAGAGAGTAGCAATGTAGTGCATAAAACATTAAGAAAGTGTTTTTTTTTAAAAGTGAAACGGAGGGAAAGAGTGGATAGAGTATGATATGGATAATATCATTATAATGACAAGACTAGGTGTACAACTTTCCAAGTTATAAAACGAAAGTTGAGTTTCAGACGTACTGAAATAGAATGGGAGAAGTTAAGTTTAGGCGGATGAATGATAAACAAACAAATATACTCAAAAAACACAAACAATTTAACACATAAACATAAAATCGAGAGAAATGCACTTTTCTTACCTTCAACCGCACTTATTGAATATGTCGTCCACTTCGTCCTCGTCATTGTTGTAGTTGATGAACACTTCTACATGTCGCAAAATTTGATTCCTATAGTCAATTTTAATTTCTTTACAAAATCACTTGAGAATCAGGGTACAAGTGAGAATATATATTCGTGGGGAGGGGAATCTTTTGTTTTACATTGTTTTGGGCTAAGGGGATATATTATTAAACCGAAACAACTAATTTTCTAGATTTACATTTATAAAATATATATTTTTTAATTAAAAACATTATCAATACTTGTACATGTAATTTTATGTTTCCTCAAAATCTCATAAAAAATACAATTTTGGATACGTTGGGCACGCCATAAATTGATGGTTTTTGTATCGAATTCAAAAAAGATTTTTGTTGTCTCAAAATTGACACGGGTTTAAAAGCATTCCTATTTTATGGGGACATCAATGATGGGTTGGGAATTGGAGTATTTAAAAGCATTCCTCTGTTTTGTAGGTGGATAGCAAATGGGATTTGTGAGAGAGAGTTTGTCTAATGCTAATGGTTGAATTGTGTTGACTTAAGATTAATTGTATGGGATTTTGGTCTTTCTTTATTTGGTAATGGTTTGGACTCAAAATGGAAAGGATCATAATTTTTTTCTAATTGGGGGTTGGTTTGGTAATGAATGAATTTATAACATATTACTCCATCTCAAATTGAAAGTCATGTAGAATTGGATATAAATTTTAAGAAAAGAAATGATAAAATAAAAAATAAGGTAATAAAGTATGAATGTAAATAAAGTAGGAGAAATAGTGAATAAAGTATGAAAAATAATGTATGAAGTAGGAGAGAGATTTTAATTTGATACTGCTCAAAATGAAATATGGGACTTTCAATTTGGGACGTAGAGAGTGTCATATTTTAACAATATGTTGGATGGACAATGGCTATGTTTATCACTAGTTTTCAGTTAGCTTTTTAGCTATATGAGTTTTTTTTTTTTAAATATAAAGCTCGTTACGTTAACGCTCATCTTCTCAAACAGGCTAGCTGGTTTGATAAGCTAACCAAATTAATTTGTTCATAAAAAGAACTATCTAACCATCTAATAATCAGCTATCAACTAGCTTCCATCTACCAGTTAATTTTTCAGCTAGTTTTGCTAAACAAAGTCAATAACCTATTCTAACATATATAACTATAAGGCTTTGTTTAACTGAAATTTACTGAACTGAAGGAAACTAAATTGAATTGCAGTATAAAATATAACTAACTGAAACTGAACTGAACTGAACTAGATAATTTTTAAGTTAAAGAGAACAAAGCCTTACTATATTTTTAATATGAAATTTTACAATTCAATTGAAATTTAATTATTAGTCGAAACTTAATATCTCATTAAATGTTTCTTTTTGTGTTATATTACAACTTATGCTATAAGTTATCTCTTTCTTTTTTTAAACGACAAATATGACTCGAACCCCGACCTATTGGTTGGATGGGAAGCGGTTATAAATACTCTCTTAATAAAAAGGTAACCTGTAAAAGTAGATAAACAACTCAATAAGTGATTATACCTACTTTAATCAAGTAAGAGCTAGCTTTGAGAGCGATTTGTATAGAATTAAGACCTTAAATTAAGTGAAAATATAGAGTTTTACAACCTTATTTTATGAACTTTAGTTATTTGGCAAAAACTTCTGACTTTTTCTTCAAATTAAAATCTACTTGGCTTTGGGCGATTGCGGAGAAAGGGAGGCAGTGATCGCAGTGTCAGGCGGATGGCTATATCTTAGCCAATATGACTGGGTATACAACTTTCCAAGTTATAAAGTGAAAGTTGATTTTCAGACGAACTGAAATAGAATGCCAGAAGTTGAGTTCAGGCGTATGAGTATAAACAAACAAATATACTCGGAAACACAAACTATTTCACACATAAACATAAAATCGAGAGAAATTCACTTTTCTTACCTTCAATTGCACTTATTGAATATGTCTTCCACTTCATCCTCGTCATTGTTGTTGTTGATGAACACTTCTACATGTTATAAAATTTGATTCCCATAGTCAATTTTAATTGCTTTACCAAATCTAATTAAGAATTAGGGCACATGTGAATACATATTAGCGGGATTGATCTTCTGGGAGTTGGGTTTTTTGTTGGGGGAGGGGGATCTTTTGTTTTACATTATTTTGGGCTACATATAAGGAGGGATATATTATTAAACCAAAGCAACTAATTTTTTCAGGTTTACATTTATAGAATATAATCCAGATTAAAAAACATTGCCAATATTTGTACCTGTAATTTTACTTTTCCTCAAAATCTCATAAAAAATACGATTTTGAGCACGTCAACAATTGGTGGTTTTTGTATCGAATCCAAAAAAATTGTCTCAAAATTACACGGTTCTAAAAGCATTCCTCTTTTATGAGGACATGTGGTTTGGGAATTGGAGTATTTTAAATTGGATTGGAGCGGCTCGTGCAAGAAATCGTAGAGAAGAATTGGAGAAGAAGAGTCCCAAGCAACCCATCTCTAATATGAATGATTAGACAAGAGAGTGGAAGACTTATACTTGTACAGATGAATGCATCTCCATGGCTCAAAAATCGGAGCTAGACTTAGTGAAGAAGAAAGTGCAAAGAACATAGAAAGGAAGAAAACAACGGTTCTAATTTGTTCTAAATGATTCAACGATTTTCTTACGAAGTTTTTAATATTAAATTTACGGTTCCGGTTTGATTTTAGTTTCGAATTTCATTGGCAGGTTTCGGAATTTGGACCCAACTGATAAATACTAACTCCGTCCCGAATTGGATGTCCTGTATTGCATTTTTATCTGTCCCAAATTCGTTGTCCCATTTTTATATTTGATAATTTCCGTACCCGACAAACCAATACTATAATAAAAAGAAACCCTATAATTTTATCGAAACATGTGTTTGAGTTCACAACTTTTATCTTCACTATTTAATTTTTAATAAATATACATCACTTAGTTACTTACATAAAAATTTATACCTGACTCCGTGGACATTAAATTCGATACGGAGGGACTAAGAGTAATGATTTGTATTGAATTGGTTTGAGCCCATTGACAACCCGACGGACCATGAAAATAAAGGAAAATAACTGGATTCAAGCCGGATCTAACCGGTTTAGCAATTGGAGTCTCTATCCGGGGAAAGTGGGTTGCTGTATTCGAGGTGGAAAGAAAAATTGGTAAAAATATATAAAAAATCGATCCCATTGAAATCAAATCAGTAGAGCGTCTCTACAAAACAAAATCCCAAATCAGAGAAGGTAGACGAAACGGTGGCAGAAAAAACCCTATACCGGTTAATCCGCCGCTTACACCGCCGGTCGATTTCGCCGCAACCACAATCTCGCCGTTCCATCTGCAGGTATCTGCCTTTACCCTTCTCGATCCGTCGATTCTCATATATTCCTGTCAAATTACCATCTTCTTCGTTTTATTTCCTTGATTACTTTGTTGTTTTGGAATTTGGTGTGGATTGATGTTGTTTTAGGGAACGAATTGAGTTTTTTTCATCCTATTGGTATTTTTCCATTTTTTTCTTTTATTTCTTTTTTATTCCCCTTTAGCTTATACTGCATTAGCAACGGAGCTGGTCAAGAATTGGTTTTAGATTTCAGCTTCAACCTTCAGAACCTGAAATACGCGTAGAAAAAAGAAGGTAGGTGATAAGAAAATCTATTTATAGTAGATTAATAGTCAGTTGGATTGTGGGATGTTAGTGAATCAAGAACTAGAACAGAGAAAGCAGCCCTGTCCTGGTAGAGACACTGTCAATTCGATTAGCGTGTACAGGGCTGTGGTACGTACATATTCACCCGGGTATTTTGTATAGTGCTTAGATAGGAAGGCCGGACCCTTGACTTGGTTCTTAGGGACTAGGCCGTTTCTTAGGCACCGTCCTGGTCATAGGCATAAAATGCTTCTCATTAGATGAGCTCTGCTCTGATCGGGGGAATGCTACTGTTCCTACAACCATAAATAATTTCTAGTCTTCAATTTGCATTTAATATGCATAGATGTATAAATGCAGGTTAAATAGGGAAGGGGTACAATTGGCATTCCTTTCTCGGTGTCTAAGTGAGTTTTAATATCCGGAGACTTCACTAAGTTTGTTTTATCTGATTTTTGGCTCATTGTAGTGTTCACATCCAATGGGTGTCT
Organism: Plantago elongata; assembly: GCA_036897095.1. Lineage (NCBI taxonomy): Eukaryota > Viridiplantae > Streptophyta > Magnoliopsida > Lamiales > Plantaginaceae > Plantago > Plantago elongata. The sequence goes on from JAYMSP010004360.1 coordinate 11,783, forward strand.
TAAATTTGCGATGTGCGGGCCATCTAGTCTTTGATTTTAAACAATAGTGTATTGGGGATGCTATAATTCAGTTTTTTTCATGATATTTTACATCCGGGATGCATGCTACCATGCCCATGGGAGTGAATGCTGTTGGATTTTTATTTCCTCTGGATTAGATCCCAGGAGATATAGTCACGTTATACTCAGTAGTCACTAATATCCTCTGTAGTAGACACCATCTCTGTGGAATAATGTGCTATGGATATGACAACTATAATATCTTGGTTACCTGCATTATTGAGCTGGACCCACCCAACCTTTGGTTCATTAAATAGGTTTTACTAGACAGTTACTAGACAAATATAACCAAAATTATGGATATTGTTTTGACCTTCATCCAGTAGATAAGGCTTGAGGGGGGCGCATGGTTATTAGATGTACATTTTTGAGTACGTGCTTTCTTCAGTAGCTTCAGCACATCAGTAATTTCTCCGGTTATTACCTTTTTATTTCTGGACTAGTGTCATGGAGTTTATTTTGCAGTTGTCATTGACAATGTATTGTTTTTCATTTAAAGATGTATTGTTTTTTATTTAAAGATTAACTTTCGGGATTTATGCACGTATAATTTATTAACGTAGGTAGTATATCTCTACGTTTTCATATGCTTGTTAATTATTATTTCAAAGTGCTTCATTAAGGCATGTTTGCGCAAAGTTGTGATGTGTGCTGTTTTTAACTATGTGCGATGTGGTCTATCTGTGAAGGGATGAAGAGAGAATTTGCTATGTTAATGAAGTCTCACTTGGAGGAGATAGGTGAGCTACCCTTAGGAGGTAGAAGAGTGACCAGATCTCAGAATATAGTATCACCAGGCAAAGACAATGAGGTTTGTGTTAGAAAGGTAGGAGATAAAGTAAAGGGCGGTGAGTCAAAGAGAAAAAAGAAGGATGTAGATGAGGGGAAGTTGGATGCAGTAGGCACTGAGTTGGAGGTTGAAGTAAGCATTCCAGAGGTTGAACCCGTCAATACAGAGGAAGTAGGGACTGATCTGGGAGAAGATTTAGGACAGCCTTCTTGCATAGAGTCACCAACTCCGCTGGTTGAAGTCAATGATCTGGATTCTGGAGGCGAAAATGGAAAGAGAGCCACTGATTCGGGATGTGAGAGGATTGAGGAGGCTGCAAACGAGTTGCGTGAGAAGCCGAAGAGGTTTACTCGTTCAGCCTTGAGGGAACAAGATGTGGAGATAGAGATAGAAGTAGGGGTTGAAAAGGCAGAGAGTGGGGGCAAACTGGCTTCTACTAGTACTCCCTCAAAGATGGAGATGAAAATGTCAAAGAAGGTCGGGCTTGCTAAGCTTCCTATCAAGTTAAAGGATCTTCTTCAGACAGGGTTACTGGAGGATCTGAATGTTCGCTATGTGCGTGGAACAAAGGTAAAATATTATACAGTTACACATGCTAATGCTATGCATTACTTTTCATTTTATTATTAATCCTTTACTTTACCTTCTCCTTCTCTAGTCGAGGCCTCGGTCAGAGTCTGAACTCAAAGGAGTACTTCGGGGAGTTGGGATTTTATGTTCATGTGGCGAATGCAAGGGAGAAAAGGTAAGCACGACTATCTGAATTGGGTTAACAAAGTTCATTAAGTTGGCTTATTGTCCCTTACTTTTTTTATTTTTAATGTAGATCGTGACTCCGGATCAGTTCGAGTTGCATGCGGAGAGTGGAAATAGAAGTCCACCTGACTATATCTACTTGGAGAATGGTAAGAGCCTTCGAGATGTGTTGAACGCTTGCAGAGCTGTTCATTCAGAGTCTCTGGAAATGTCGATCCTGAATTCCATTGGGCGATCTGAATCTGCAACTGCTGCGTTTTGTCTAAATTGCAAAGGTGATGTTGGAACTTCTATTGTTATTATGTTATGCATTTCATGGGTGGTTGAGTAGATTGGTTGACATAGGTGTTGTCATTGTATTGCCCTACAGGGTTGATTCCAGAAGATGGGGCTGGTAGGCCAATGCTTTTCTGTGATTTGTGTATTTCAAAGGAGTCAGATCCAAGCACTGCTCAGACTGTTCATACCTCTGCTGGGTAACTAGCTAGATTGTAAACTTGATGCGGCGTTGCTTTTTCCTTGTCTATGCACTTCCATTCCATCTGCATTGCACAGAGTATTTGTATGATCAATGAGCATGTTATAGACATTAAAATTTAAACCTATTGAATATAGAGGCTTCAAACACAATGGAGTATAGTATGTGAAACTTCCAATTATAGAAGAATGAAGAAATGATTATTGAGACTTGAGTGAGAAAGGGATGAAGATTCTTATTTTTGTCATATAAAATATAGGCAGTGTTATTTATTTTTTTTTTTTACATTTTTGGTAAACAGGTCAATTGAATAGAAATAACATGCTTGGGTTTCTGCCATGAAGTTGCAATTTATATATCTGTAACTTGTTATGCATGTAACATACTCTGTAATTGTTCTCAAAATAAATGTATAAGCGTGCCTCAATAACTGAAACCTATCCTTTTCTCCTATGATATCAAGGGTGTAATAACTAATAACCATGTCAAAAGTAAACTAAGCATAGTCTGTTACAAGTTGGAATTTCTGGAGGAGAACAAAGGTATTAATAGAAACTTGTCGTTTAGTAGGTAGTCCTCCCTGGTATCCAATAGTATCCTTCAGAGTTTCTTTTGTAGTTTTTCAGGTACATACTGAAAGAATGAATAAATAGTGTGAGTGGGGTAATATTTGATTATATATAAGAATAAAGCATTGGGATTCTTTTTTTTTTTTTTTTTTTTGAGTAAAGGGTGTAAAGAGTTGCAAGTGGGCATTATTTCATTAGGAAGTGAATAAAATAGTTATAAATTTGTAAACAAGTGTAATTGGGACAAAAACTTCCCTTATCTGTTCTGGCAAGCTCTTAAAGGAACACTCACTTTTGGTAGCTTTTATTGGGAGGGAGTGAGTAGCTCATATTTTATTGCATATTCTCCAAATTTTTTATTTCAACACATTTGTTGTAGCACGTGTGACCTAGTTAGCCAGTTGTCTATCTTTTTGTATTTACATTTAAACTGGTTTTTGGTATCATGTGCTTTATAGGTCTCCTACTGTTGAGACTCCTACTCAAGTTGGATGTCGTAGTCAACTCAAAGCCGGAAAAAGTGTCCAAGATTCTTCAAACAGACGATCTAGCATCAAGTCTCAAGGAAAGCTCACAAAGAAGTAATGATCCTTTCTCTGTATAAAATAGGCTAAATTTCCATGTACATGGTCATATACATGGAAAAAACATGGTACTTTTTATATTTTTCACTACTGCCTGTGTGGTATAGTGGCATTGATTTTTCATCTCTTTCAGGGATCTGGGAATGCACAGAGTAGTTTTCACAGAGGATGTGCTTCCAGATGGCGCAGAGTTGCACTATGTTGTCCAGGGAGAAGTAAGTGTATTTTTCTTTCTTGTTCTCTTATTCTATTTCTTCCCCTTTTTAAATAATTGCCATCTTTGAGTACTTGTGTGCTTCAAATTTAATTGCTTTCTAGCTCCTTATGTTCTCTTTAGGAGTAGAATGGATATTCATTTTTCCTAGTGTTTCGAAATTGCTTAGTAATCATTAGTCATGCTTTCTTCTGAGCAGAAAAGGCTCGAGGGTCTTCTTTAATTATCATCTTTGAGTACTAATACACTTTTTAATTGATGGTGTACTTGAAAATTCTCGTATTTTTTTTATAATGCTCTCTTCTTATTGAGCAGAAAAGGCTGGAGGGTTACAAGAAAGACGGTGCTATCTTCTGCAAATGTTGTAACACTCTGGTAATTTTAATTTGTTTTCTCTTCTTGTTGTAATATTTTTACGCTGGTTTGCATTAGTTGAATATACATTTTCTTCTCGTTGTGTTGATGAACAGGTGAGCCCTTCACAGTTCGAGGCTCATGCCGGTTTTGCTTCCCGTAGAAAGCCGTGAGTCTCTTCTCGTCTGTTTTTTTTGGAGTGTGATAGGAACCACTTATTTGCACTTCTGGTGAAGTTGAGAGTTTTCATGTTTCCCACTTTATTAATTTGTTCTTTTCTTACAAATGGGATGGTTCAGGGTTGGTGCAACTAGGCTTGTAAACTGAACCCCGCTCTCGCCCATTTTCACCCAGTGAGTGTATGGTGTAGACCATTTCATAGTGAGGGGAATAACCGTACCTGTTGAAAGTTGCCCGCACCCATTTTTCACCTTGTTGCTAGTGTATACCAATTGGGAATTGCATAGCGAGGGGTTATTACTCCCGCACCTACTTGCCCCTGCTAATTATACGAGGTGCAGGTGCAATGCCCCTTCAGTAGAATATCCCCCCATACAAAAGCACCAGACTCGGAGTGCCTCAAGCTAATCCCCATATGCTGTTTTAGCAAGCCTATGTTTCTGCTACTTGTACTACACTGCTCTCCTTGCGTGCTACTTATGCTTTAACCTTCCAATTTATTTGAATTCTCACATAAATTAAATTGTCTACAATTCCATGTTCTTATGCAGTTCATTCTAGTTTTACATTTAATTACATCACAACCCAATAAAACCTGTGTACATCTAAAATAGTTAATACACCGCATAACCAATTACCATACTGGATGGTTAAAATAGTAGTAGTAGTTGAAGAAAATAAAAGGGGTGAGGAC
>JAYMSP010004361.1:0-16460 GCA_036897095.1 Plantago elongata
GCGTACTTAGATGCTGTCATAAAATTAGGGGGAAATAGTCGGGAGTCTTTTAAATTATTCAGTATTGAGAATTAAGTAGTATTGTTTATTTATTTACCAGGAATTTTGGAGTCACCTGACTTGCAAGATATCTACGATGAGTGATAACTGGCTTTCGGTATCCGCCCTGGGAAAGTTGATTCCGTTCCTTACTTGCCATTTCCTATATGTTGCTGTTTATGTACCTGACTATCTAACCCTGACTGCGACCACCCGACGACGACGACAACCGACCCCGACTCGTTTACCGATTTAGATTGCTAACGGTATCCCAGTAGATGACTTGTACCTAGGATACCTTACCTGTATTGACTCGACATTCTATTAGTCCAATTACTGATTAATACGGTACCCCGAGTCCATGTTACTGACCCTGTTTACTGATCCTGATTATTGATCCTATTTACTAATCCGGTTTATTGATCCCTTTACTGATCCTGTTTACTGATCGATCCCTTTACGGATCCTGTTTACTGACCGATCCTGTCTACTGATCCTGTTTACTCATCCGGTTTACTGATCTTGTTTACTGATCCTGTCTACTGATCCTGTTTACTAATTCTGTTATACTGCTCCTCATGCATTGCATTGCACGAAAACTGATTTTGAAAGCAACCACACACCGTGTGTTTTTGAAATAACTTGGGAAACCGTCGTGGTCGACTTGTTCGACAAAAGTGATAAAGCGTTCTGCAGCGCTATTCTTTCGGGCTCTTGCGTGCGTGAAGGACTATTCAAACGGTCCCGTTTGTGGGTTGCGACGAGTAGTGCCTGTCATAAAGCAACTTAGGTGAGGTAACGCTTCGAATCTGTTATTTGACCGATACCTGATTAGTTCGGTCCAGCCCAAGACATTTACTGTTTCAGTAGAATCTATCACTTTTCATGTGCTATGATCGTGAGTGCGTGTTACGGTTTTCCCTGTTTTTAAAAGTGCCTGATTAGCGTGCCGTGGTGGTTTGCTATCGTGACGCATTCATACTCATCTTCATGCATGCCTGATTATCCTCACTGAGTCTTTATGACTGACACTCTCCTTGTTTCAATAATTCTGCTTTCCCAGATTTTGAGCACGCAGAGAGGACTGGGTAGCTAAGCATATAGACGGACTCTGGCTTGTTCTGCTGCTGATCTGATCTTGTAGATGTGTGTTTTGTCCTTCGAGTTATAAACTGTAGTTGGGTTTGTAATTGAAATATTTTAAATATCTATGTATTTGGATGTTCGACACAATCCTTGACGTCGGACCAGACCGGGGCCTTACAAAATGTTACTATACACACAAACCTTTGGACGTCTTTTTCCAGTTGCACACAATCCTTTTTTTCCCCCCACCGGACACATAAAGCTTGGTCAACGGGTGCAGTCAATCCAAACGCTTGGACGGTGTTAGTTTGTCCATCTAAACTTTGCAAAATTTTCTCAGTCCACACACAAATCTTTATAAACTGCCAAAACAATAGTCTTCTGCTATCTTAATCTATTAGTTGAAGCATATATTTCATATATCTTATACTTGGTCCTTATTTTATCAATTTGCATATTCACGAAAGTTTCACATTGTTTTTTTTTCCAAGAAAATACTGATAGTTCTTTTTTTTTTATTGAGTACGTCATATGAATTCTTATGGAACATTCTATCTTGGGTCTTAATATTGAAGATATGGATCATAATAAAGTGACGTATTTGAGGAGATAGTGTAGTTTTAGTCGATGTTGGGTAGTTTTGTTTATGGTCAACTTTCAGCTTGATAAGCTGATACACGAAATATTCTCTGAAGCATTCATGCATGGTTAGCAATGTATGCTTCTTCTAGACAATTTTGCAACACTAGTGAATTATGATAATTATACAAATTGTTCAACTGCACGTGTGTGTTCGTTAGGTTGAGGTCATTCAAATATTCTAAGCTTAATCAACTTATTGTTAAATGTGACAATTCATTCATTATGCAAGTTCTTGTATTCACATTGGTTTTGTCACTCACCGCCAATCCCTCACTCAAATAATGGTAAATTGAGAATTCAGGAAGACGTAGTGAGAGACTTGAATTTGGTTCAATTGTATCAAAATCATGTATCCCACAAATTATTTTGGCAGTGTATAAAGGTTTGTGTGAAATGAGAAAAATTTGTAAAGGTTAGACGGACAAACTAACGCCGTCTAAGCGCTTGGGTTGACTGCAAACGTTGACCAAGCTTTATGTGTCGGGTGGGAAAAAAAAGAATTGTGTGCAACTTAAAAACACTTTCAAAGTTTTGTGTGTACAATAAAATTTTCTCCTGCTTCAATAATGCAGTGACAACTTTGAGAGACCTATCATCCAACTCGATAAATCACACCTGCATAAAACATTCACTAACTGGGTTAAAACCATAACAAGTCTCATTAAAATTATCACATTGGTGTTTAAAAAAAAGCAATGTTCAACACATGCTAAAAACATTGATGCGCAAAATCATAACAATGCATTTTAAAACTATAACAAAGCAGGAATATACAGTGCAATCTAAAACCGTAACAATAGTACATAAAAACCATAACCGTGCCTCTTAAAATTATAACAAAATATTTTTAAAAAATCAAATCATAAATATTCCGCATAAGCTAAACACTAACCTTAAAATTGTAACAATAGGTTGTATGTCTATAACATATGCTCTAATATCAATAATATACATCTACTCAAAACATAAGATAAATATAGTAACATTAAAGCTACAACCATAACAATGCATCTTACAACTACAATTTTTTTTTTTTAAAACTATAACAAAGTACAAACATGCAACACAAGTTAAAAACAATAACATTAATGCTTAACCCATAATAATGCATTTTAAAATTATAATAGTGGATTTTAAAACTATAACAATTCATTTGTAAGAATCAAATCATAAATATTTCACAATAAGTTAAAAACACAAAAGTTGATGCTTACAACTATAATAGAGAAAAAAAAAGCAACACAAACTAAAAACAATAATTGATACTTACATCTATAAATGTGTCTCTTAAAACTATAACATTGTCTTTTACAACTATAACAATACATCTGCAAAATTTAAAATTATAAATATTTAATCAGAATTTTAAAACACTAACATTATTGTTTAAAACTACAACGATAGACTTAAAATTATAACATATGCACTAAGAGAATAGCGACCAGAGACATTCAACATAACTAAAAACGTAAACATGTGCTTAAAACCATAACACTAGCTATTAAAATCATAACAATGCCTCTTAAAATATAATGCCAACAATTTCAGATTTGTAAACATGATGTCACATAATGCTTAAAATTATATTACCAACAATTAAAACTGTAACGATAATTCATAGAACTATATAACTTTTGACACGTGAAACTAGGTTTAATTATGCATAATTAGTCAATACTACTATATGAGTATTATATGAGCATTATGTATATTCCTTTCACAAATCATACTGAAAAATATACAATCAAATTGGCACAAAATCTCTTTTTTTTTTTTTTTTAGGTCCAAAGTGTAACGATTCTTATAACCAAGAAGATCAAATGATGTACATGAATCAAACACTATCTATCTAACCGCCCGACATGCAAGGTTGTGAGCCACCACATTCTCGCACCGCGGCACATAATCTAGACTAAAAAATGAGAAAGAACTAGCATGAGTTTGAATGTTGAGTAAAACAGGTCCGACAACAGAAAACTCAAAGTCTGAAGAATGAAAAAGATTAACTAAAGCTTAGCAGTCAGAGTAAAATTGCACTCGCGGAAAACCCTGAAGAACTGCCCAATGAACTGCGGCTCGTATTGCATATGCCTCGGCACATTGGGGTGAGAGCGGATGTGCCACAACATCCATTTGCCTCGCAAACATGCCATCCATCATCCAAGCTGCAAATCCAATATCGATTCTTGGTTCATCACATGCAAAACCCGGATCGACATTAATGCGCACATAACCATCCTCAGGTAGAATGGTTATGGAGTCCACCAACTCCGCTACCCGGCTGCAAGCTCCAGGAACAACCCCTCCAATCACCCCTCGCGGCTTTTTGGTTGTACCAGTGGACGGCTTCCGTGTAGCAAGGATCTCCTTTCTATTATGAATAAAGCGTCAGATAAAATTCACAAGTTCCATGCATCCTATGGTTTCTCATCAAAGACCACCTTGTTGCGATGATACCACATACCCCATATCAATGTCATTGCATATTCCCACTCTTCACGAGACAAGACAGAGTACATACACCTAATCCATTCTTCGACAGTATCAATGGATTGACCCCAAACAGCAGAAGGTAAATTACTGAGTGCCCAAACTTGTCTCGCAAAAGAGTACTCCTTCACACAATGTAGTGGTGATTCCACACCCCCATTACAAACAGGGCATTCATCCGAGTCTGCGACCCTCCGATGCAAGAGCTGCTGCATTGTGGGGACAGCTCCTCGTGATAACCTCCAGATGCAAATTTCAATTTTACCAGGAAGTTTAGACTTCCAAAGAAAGTCCCAATTTGATGCAGCTCTTGATGACGAACCCCCATCAGGACGAGCTTCAGCTGGCCTCTTTAAGAACTCCCTAGCCACATAGTAGCCTTCTCTGTCAGTATAGTTCCCAGTTGCCGACTTACTCCAAACCAGACGATCAGGAACAGGTTGGGCAGTGAGCAGAATGTTCAGAATGAGCTCAACATCGTCAATCGCACAAATCTCCCTCACCAAATCCGTATTCTAGGCCCTCTATGCAGTAATCAGGTCCGAGACCCGGAGATTCGCATCAACAGCTCCATGGCGCTTCACACAAGAGAAAAAAGCTGCACGGGGAATCCAAGCATTCTCCCAAACACAAATATCAGTCCCGCTCCCTACTCTCCATAGTAATCCCATGTGAAGTACGGTTATAGCATAAGAAATGCTACACCATGTGCAGGAGCACCCAGCAGAAACTCCCGCATCCAAAACCCCCTGGGTCGAATAGTACCTGGCCTTGAGAAGTCGAGCCAGAAGCGTGTCAAGTTGCGTAAGCGGCCGTCAAACCTGTTTAGCTAAGAGGGCAACGTTAAATGCATTCAGGTCTTTGAAACCAAGGCCGCCATCTCATTTACTTTCCTCGAGAGCCTCCCATTTTATCCAATGAATCTTGTTCTTCCCCTTGTTTCCCTACCAGAACTTAGCAAAAAGAGACTCAAGCTCATCTAGAAAGGTTTTTAGTAGCCGAAAGCAGCTCATGGAGTAAGTGGGAATAGATTAAAGCACCGATTTGATCAGAATTTCCTTATCGGCACTTGAGAGCTTCTTATTATCAAACCCTCTCTTCCATACTGAGTCCCGAATTGAAGCAAATGCAGTTGTTTTCAATTGCCCCATAGCCGACGGTAAGTCCAAGTATTTATCACGGCTCTCAATCTCCTCCACCTGTAGTATACCCAGTATCTAGAGTTGTATCCGATCCTTCACACCATCACTAAACACTACCGCAGACTTTTGGGAATTAATTTCCTGGCTGGATGCTCTGCTGTAGTCCAGTAGAACCTGCTTAACCCTCCGAGCCGCCCCCACTGATGCCCTGCAGCAGATAAACGTGTCATATGCAAAAAGCAAGTGTGACACACTAGGCGCAACCCTACAAATCCGAACTCTCTCCATTTCACCCCAAGTTTCCAGCCTACGTAACATAGAGCTCAATGCGTCAGCAACAAATAAGAATAAGTAGGGTGATAATGGGTCTCCCTGTCGAAGTCCACGCTCCGGTCGAAATGTGGGGCTAATGGAACCATTGAGAATCAGGGAGTAAGAGACCGACGTCACACACTGCATTATTCTAGTCACCAACTGCACATAAAATCCCAAGCGAAGCATAACCTGCTCTAGAAAACACCATTCAAACATATCATAAGCTTTACTCATATCAAGTTTCAAAGACATAACCATCACCATTTCTTTTATTTTTCTTTATAAAGTGATTGATCTCATGAGCTGTCAAGACGCTGTCAGTGATTAGACGACCAGGAACAAAGGCTGATTGGGATTTAGAAACAAGACTCGACATGCAAGGTTTCAATCTATTAGTAATGGCCTTTGATGCTATCTCATACACTACATTACTCAAGCTAATGGGACGAAATTGGGTCATGCAATCAGGTTTAGCACACTTGGGTATGAGCACAATATGTGTATGGTGGAAGGAGTCAAGCAACATGCCAGAGTTAAGAAAACGAAGGACACACTCAGACACAAAAACACCAACAATGTGCCAATACTTCTGAAAGAAAAGAGCTGGCATGTCATCAGGATCTGGGGATTTTAAAGGATACATATCAAACAAAGCAGAAGTTACCTCATCCTGCGTGTAGGAGCAACTAAAAAGCCGGTTAGCCGACTCAGTAACTCTTGGTGATATAGTACTCAGAACAACTTCGATCTCCTCCGATGACGGGGATCGTGATCCAAACACTCCATGAAAATAGTCAATTGCCTATTTGACCATGTAAATGGTATCAGGCGCCAATTGCCAAATAGTATCAGGTGCCAATCACCTATTTGACCATGTAAATGGGAAACCATCAAAGACCATGTCTACCAATCCCGCCGTAGTAATTCCTTCCCTAAAGCTACGGATACACCAACTAGGTGTCGAAACTCCTCCTCTCCTCTCAGAATCATTCAAAATCTCATTAAAGTCCCCTATACAAAGCTAAGGAATAGCAGACACCAACCCAAGTTGTTTTATTAAATCCCAAGTTCTCACCCTATCAGCTTGATCGGGTTCCCTATAGAAACCGGTGAACCTCCATGGTGCATAACTCACATCCGAGAAAATTATGGAATTGATATGATTCGAGGAATAACTCTGCAAGGATACAATAATAGATTTATCCCATAATAACGCCAGGCCACCAAAACTCCCTCGTGCATCCACTCCAATACCATTCATTGCCACCCGATCCCTCAACTTTTCAAACATGTTCCTACCTAATTTAGTCTTCGACAGGAAGACCAGCTAGGGCTTATTCTCCTTAAGCAGGTTGTTTAAGGCTCAAATTGTTTGGGGATGTCCAAGTCCCCGACAGTTCCATGTTAGACAATTCATAATGTTCGGCGGGACTGCAGAGCAGTCTTCACTGTTTTATCAGTCAAATCTACCGTCGGAAGAATCCCACCCAAGTCAATCCGCTTACTCGGATACTCAGAAACTTCCATCGGATCATCTAGTTGTCATTTCCCTATCTAAACCCCCTTAGCTCTTGTCGAACTTGATGGAGCAGGGCCTCTCTTAACTATCTTCGCTTCCATAGTCTAGTCTTGCCTCCTTGCAGAGAGTTGGTAACCGGAACTTCTACAAGGTGCTTACCTTGGCTAATATCCATGCTAACTAAATTGATCTCCCTACTTCACATCTTTGGCTCCACCTGTTCCAGATTCCTACTCCTCACCACTGCTGCCACCCCCACATCAAGTGCCCCGTTCACCATCAGTTTCAGCTCATCCCTTGGCCAGGCTCGAAACCAATCGGAGAAGAGGATCAACCCCATAGCTAGCCTCAAGAGCAGCAGATTTCGACTCCGCTGTACCAAATTTAGTCGCCTCTGAGCTAGGGAGTATTTCTTCTCTCTCCGGTAAGGTCGACTCCCCGTTGCCACAACCAATTTCCTTGTGAACTGTCTCAGCTGATTTCGGAAAACCTGATGCACTAGTACTGCTCCCAAACTCTCGACGGACGCAATTACATAGATCATCCATAGATAAACAACTCTCACTTCCAACCTTTTTTCTCCAATCTGTAATATCTAATCGAATACAGATCCCGAGTCTTTAATTCGGAACAACTGAGCTCCAGTCCACACTTGCTTATCCACTATCGATTTCTATCGAAGGTCAATGGTCATTGGATTAAGGGAAGCTGGCCTTCCCATGACATTTCGTGTCGCTCCCCCATCTCTAATACCTGGTCGCATCCATTCGCCATATTTTTGTGGGGTTTCAACTATGTCGCCTTCCATATCATATTGACACGGACAATCCTTCACCAAAAGCCCCATCAAGCAGCAGTAATAGCAAAAGTTTGGCAATTTCTCATAGGATAGACTCAATTGCATCCGCTCTCCCTTACTCGAGCTAATGTTAGTGACTTGTGGAATTGGCTTATCCAAATTAATCCCTACCCGCAGCCTAAGATACGTGTGTGTGTTTGTTCCATCGTCTTTCAGGTCCACTTCACGAAAAACTCCAATAGCATCGCCCAGACTCTCAACCACCTTCCTTGTCGTGCGTCCCCACGGCAATCCCTCCACCCACACATGAAAATCGCACATCGACAGGTCCATATGTCCCGGTGATCCTTGCAAAGGTATTTCCCCCAAAATAATCAGATTTTTATTATAGTGCCACGCCTCTCCCCTTCCACACATGCGACCTATCCTTAGTATGCTTAAAGCAGAACATAAACCGATTCTCCTTAGGTAGCTTCTTCAACTCCATACCCAATATCCGACTCCAAAGTTCACGAACCAGAGTCGTAAAATTGTCCCAATGAATAGGCCTTCTTCTTAGAACCTAACCCACTAGTAGCAATGAAGTTCCCCTGACCCCCTCATCCCAGTCCTCATCAGGTATAACAACTCCTACTAGTTCCTCCTCAATGAGTTCCACATTAACATTCTCAGATGTATCAACCATACTGCCCCACCGACTAGAGAAGAACAAATCGATTGCCAAGTACTATATCACTAGAGCCCTATGAACATCCAAGCAACGATCAAGCCGAGACCTACCTGCAAGGACAAAAATAATGAAAAATCACCAAAAATCTAGAAACAAGAAAAAGAAAATGAACATCACCCACACACAAGCACGACGTTAAGAGACAAGGAAAAAAAAACTAAAGGATACAAAGCAAAAAGCAACTAACAAGACTGATCACTGACACCGACTCGACACACTACAGAGGTCTCCTTTCTTTACGACCTCTAGGTTACATTTCTGACTAGGACTACAATGAGGATCTCCTATCTTTACGATCCTCAGTCTTTACATTTGAGTCGTAGATTTTTCTACAGAGATCTCCTTTTTTCTCAACCCCTAGGTTACTTTTCTTGCCTAGGACTATGACGAAGGCCTCCGAAGTTTTTTTCAGCCCTTAGAGTTATTTTTCAGCCGTAGATTTTGAGAATCAATCACCATGTTCTTTTTCTTTTTTCAATTATATGATTTTTTGTTATTGATGATGGTAGAATCCATCTCAAAGTCACAGAGCCACCCAAAGTGTAATCGGAACAAGGGCAACAATTAAACAGTTTGAGGGTCTCCAATGGTGTAGCACAGACAACCAACAAGAGCAGGATGGTGATAGTAAACAGATCCGGTCACAGATGGAAATTCTGATCAGTATGTAGGGTTGCTAGGGTTTAGAGACGGCTCAATACGGAAAAAAGGCACTCCATACAGAAAAAGATAGTAAAATGACATGCACAAAATCTCATTAACAAGGTTAAATGAGCAAACCAAAATCTGATCATAGGCTAAATTTAATTTCTCATTAGCACACACCTCACCAATATAGATCCAAAATTGTGTGTTGCCAAATTACCAATAACTAAAGCAAATAAGAGTAGTATGGAAGAAAATGATTTGATACCTATTGAACCAATTCAATTATTGTTCAAGAGACACACTCTGACATTAGTGTCATGATTCAAAATAACTCTCTTGTGCATCCGATTCAAATGTCATCGCTCCGGCCTCCGGCCACCACAAAATTGACGCTGTTTTGCAAAACCTTGATTGCTGAAATTGGACCACCGATGAATAATCAGAATCCCAAATAAACAATCCGATATCAAAAAACCAAGCACAAACATCAATAGATAAAAACCACGATTCTAGCAGTAAATGTTATTCTGGCGATGATTTCGATGGAGGACGTAATTCGACAGAGTGATTGAAGAGATAGAGAGAATGGTTGAATGTTTCTCTCACTATAATTTTTAATTTTTTAGAGAGATAAATATTGTTGTGCAGTATGAATTTTGTGAGAGAATTAGTAGTTATGAAGTATTTATATAAAATTTACTGACTGGTTTGTAGTGTATCTAACCGGTTCTTTATTGTTGAAACCAGATTTTCCTATAGATTAGGAAAATCTTCCCTTTTACTACACTTACTCATTGATTATTGCGAGATCGAAGAAACCAAACGTCCTCCTTTCTTTCTCTTCTGATTATCGAAACTTATACGCATGTAATTGTGATACTAATGATAAGATTTTCAATGAACTCTTTAACTTTAACTTTAACTTTAACTTATGAGTCAATTGATCAATTAAAGTGTCATTTGGACATTCATCAAGTACATTTGAACATGGTTATTTATGGCTGCTCTCAGCTGATCTCGAAATGATATGGTGGACCACTATGTCAACACACGTCATTTTTTATATTTCACGCGTGCGAACATGAGACTTTTCAGAATTCCAGTTGGTTACTTTAGTCATCCAACATAAGAGTTAGAAAATTAAAGTCGCTTACATTTAAAATTGTTGTGGTTAAATTTTCAATAATAAGGGTGAAACTTGATGGTCCAGAAATCGTTCTAACTTTTTAAGAACAAAATCCAACAATTTTGATTAAGGCTGCTACAAGGTAGAACAACACAAACACAAAATCTAATCCACCCGAACGCAAACCATTCATTCACTTCCATGATATACATACAAGTCCAACAATGTGTTGTAATATCCTTTCTCTATTTCCTCCTCTTTTACATTATGGGGTAAAAGAGTCTCAATGACTAGATCTTCCGAATCAATACCCAATTTCATTTTCAATTTTTTAGAGTAAAAGAGGCAGAGCTCATTACTAGGTTGCATGATATTCTGAATACAAAATCTGGCAGCGTTTATCCGTTCTCGCCTTGGCGCTTCACGTGTGCATACTCTATGATAAGAGTAAGATGGAGGTGTGTCATTGTCACATCCAACATCCTTCTTCGTAATCTGATCTGGACGAAACTTTTTTCTCGAATTCGACTTTCCTTTCCACCAATCACTATCATCGTCAAGATCAAAACTTTGTCGTAATTTCCTTGTATGACCAACTTCAGTATTCACCTTAACAATATACATATAATCGAAGTAGTTGGAATACACCATAGCTAAAGATTCCTCAGGAAAATGAAACTTATCTGAATAAGCTTCAACCAAATTAGCCAAAGTACTCTCAACTTCAAAATATTGAAATTCTTCATCTCCTTCCCTTCATAAACCATGCGAATATCCAACTCTCCTGCTCAAACTCTCATAAACTAATCCATCTGTATCATAATTGACAATCTCACACCCGGATTCCTTCCTTTACCCAGCCCTCGTTTCCAAAGACTTCAATTCCATGTATTGTATAACAAATGGAGCATTCACCAAGATATTATTTAACGTCACATCATTACCCCAAGGCATAACCTTCGCATAAACTTTAACAAGCGACTGCAAAAGCTCCTGATAACTCCGCTTACACATAGAAACATATACACACAATTTCATAGCCACTTCCTCAATTTTCACCCCAACTTGATTCAATTCCCCAACAAAAAACCATAACATCAGCCACCACAGGCAACGGCTTCCTACCAGTCGTATTACACCAATTAATCAAACACTACACCAAAACCACCCATTGCTGCACCATTGTCCTACGCAAATCATTGGAAGCCCCACGAAAGATACATGAATTCATAACTGAGTGTTTAAAAGCACTCACAATATCATATGCAAGTAAATGCATATCAACAAAATCAACAACACGGGCAACCATACTCCCTAACTCATATACATCACACCCAACCACATCAACCAATTGAACAAGCGGCATCAACTTCACATATTTTCACAATATAACATAAAAACAAGCACCAATCAGTACATGAAATCGATTGCCTGTCCCATACTGTCCTTCAGTTATCTTGTGAAACAATCCCTCAATTTCAGTTAATATATTGGCCGAGAAGTTGAATTTGGAAATAAAATAATCAAGTTGAGCTTCGTTCACTTTTTCACCTGTATAAGCAGGGATGCTACCAGCTACATCGGAACATCCAACATGTATTAAAGTACAAGTATTGCCTAGAATGCCATCAAAGTAGAATACAAAACAATCAAAATCTTAAACACGATAGAAGGATGAGCATGCATTCCTTTCCCCGTCATAGGGGACTACGGTTCTTTGTTTACAAAACCGACAAGCATCTAACATGTCTGAATTGGATGACTATTTTCTAAATGTTGTCCTCTTCTTCCAGCTTCCAAATAACAAACTAACAAGTGCTGCAAAATTCCAATTTTAAAGCTTAGTTGCAGAGACATGATGATTTTTTGCCGTTTTAGACATCCCACCAAATTGAAATAATTTTATATTTATAGTAATTGAAAGAATATAAGATCGTGAGTTTTGTACTAATATGCTGTTTTCACATATGTTGGAATCAATGTTGGTGCAACAGTTCGCGTAACAGAGTATATAACAGAGCAATGGAAATAAACAGAACAACACAACAAATAATCTTAGCAGGTATATAAGATGTATACCTGTCAAAGCCTCTCGGAAAGTATCCACTAAAATAAGTAATGGACGTACAAAAAGATCCAAGTGACCTTGAATCACAAAACACTAGTCAGAATAGAAAAACTCTATGCTCAACCTATCTATCTAGAAAACCTAGCTAGAAGATTTCAAAGACTATTAAATGTGAAAGAGTATCTATTCTATGACAATTGAGTTCTTGATTTTCACGAAGTCCTCTTCACATTGAGCTTGATCATGTATTTATAGATCTGCAACCTGAACAGATCAAGCCCATGGGTTTTGTTGCTTATCCTTATCTTCAAGAGTCCACAAAATCTCAACTACCAAGAGTCCGTTGCTTCTTGCTCACTCCAAGAAACCAACTGATCTTGATATCTGTTGAGATACGATTGCTTTGGTGTCTCTCTTGATATAAGATGACTCATGCAGAATACAAAGACTAAAACACACGGGAACTAGGTAAGTGTTAGTGAAGAATGGTAATTAACCGAATAAACCTTAAAGTGCATAAAAATGGAACGGTGGATGTTGTAGACATTGTTGAAGCAACATTAGCTTAAACATTTTGTCTAACACTCTGCACTTTCAATCTACCCCCTAATTCCTTTCTCCACAATACTCCTAGAAACACAAACACAGAAATATAAAAAAATAAACTTAAGACAGGAATACGAACGAATTTTTGGAATTTTTCAATTTTTATTTATTTTTTTCTTTTTAAATAAGATACTACAAAAGAAGAAGACAATACACAGAAACTTAGACAAGAATGGAAAACAGAACAAGCACGTCACAATTGTGTTTCCTCAAGTAGCTCACTATTCCCCCCCTTGTTGTGAGAAAAGGAGAGAACACAAAGTATTGCACTCGTGAAGGAGAGGAATGATTTGTTCATCAATAGCCTCAATCTGTTCCATAATGAGCTGATTTGGCATGGTCAGGAGGCATGGGCACAAAAGGTAGCTCCAATGTGACATCAACAGTTGGTTTAATATCCTCTTCAATAGCTAGTTCCTTATGTTCAACCCAAGGGAGATCCTGGACTAGGTTGGAACTCAAAATTCGATGGGGAACCGAGTAGGGCTGAAACGGCTCTATGAGCTCGTCTTTTGGACCGGAAACAATATTCTTCAAAGTGATGTATCCATATAGAAGATATGGATACATCAGATTCCCCATAACTCCTCTTGAAGGAAACTTCCCAATGCTCTCCAGATTACGAGCACCCAAATTCACCGAAATTCCCTGTTTGAGTTTGTAGAGCAGCACTGTTGTAGGTATAGGCACTAGTGTGATATTGGTTGTGGGTAACCAGTTGCGGGTGGAGATTAGAAAGACTGCCATCATCAGGACAGTCAAATTCTTAGCTTTGAAATTAGTGGTCCAGTGATTGACCTTGCCCCAAGTGATAATTCGAGCCACCTCATCCATTGGTACATCAATCTCAGCTTTCTCAACATCTGGAGCACTTAGATAGTCATCAACTTGCTTGGGACTGAAGCTGTATATCTTTCCACGGAGATATGTCCTCCAATGTTTAGGAGCTCCTTTTGTGCCAAAATCTTCGAATAAATTGCAGTAGAACTCCTTGAGAACTATTGGGACATAAGCTCCCAAATCAGTGACCGATCCTAGCAACCCACGAGATTCTAGAAACTGGTAGACATGATGCTCCTTGCAATTCTCCCCATGAAGATGAGTTCCATTGAGGATTGACCAATTCACAAACTTGTGCCAGAGAGAGACACTATCATTAGTGAAAATTTTGAGTGAGTAAGCAGGCTGACTGAAATCGGCAGGTGGGGGAGAAGGGACATGCATTGGCAGTTCTTCCGCATCCTCATCTGTATCCATAATGTCAACAAACTCACCAACTTAGGAAGACTCATCATCAACTTCCTTATCATCAACATCCATATCATCCAACGAGTCATCCTTAGTCGATGATCTAGACACAGAGTCCTCCACTATTTCAACCACAATGGCATCAACATTGATGTTGCTAGATGCAGAGTCATTGGCCTCCTCATGTGAGTCCTCTCCTTCAGCAATTCACCGTTTAAATAGAGCACGCAGAGCTTGACCCTTGAGCTTTCACTTATGCTTACCCGCCACAACATCTTCTCCCCCTAAATTAAGGCTTGGAGAAACCGATGTCGGGGCAGCTTCCGGTGGGGAGCTAGGAGCACCCTTCCCTCTACGTTGGTACTTGACACCCATGGGAGACCCTCTGGAGTTCAACTCACTGGTACCGGCGGTGGGAGAAGTCTAAGTGGGGCTAGGGTTAGGAGAGAAGGGAGATGTGGAGAGTTGGTGAAGGGCCTCAGCAGCTTGGGCATCAAAATCCATGGGGAGAAGAGGTGGTGATATACAATCAGAGAGATAGAATCAGAAGCAAAACACTGATGATAGTGTGAGAGAGGAGGTGAAGAGAATTGTGAGAGACACAAGGGAAGACACACTATTTAAAGATAACAAATAAAGAGGAGTAAGGAGAAGAACCCAGAAGTCAAAGAGTCACACTTTAATTCAAACACTCCATGCATTGAATTGATGAAAGACTTTGGACTTTGGGAACAATTATGTCTCTCATGTATCAAAAAGGATTAATCGTTCCTTATCCCTGCACTTTAATCAAGCTAAATATTTCCGACAAATATCATATTTAGGATAAGTAAGCCACATGATTATGAATAACCAAGGATAAGGTAAACCACTAGCAACATTAGCATTTTGACCTTCTTTTATCATTTAACCAACAGGGCACGTTAGGGAAACACGTAACATATAATTTATTACACAATTACATTTTCAGCAAACTATAAACTTATGAAGTTATTCATATCGTTTTGAGAGTAAATAACCAAATTCAAACTCATACATAAGCATATGCTCAAATAATATTATATTAAAACAGACGTAGGGGAAATATGTCCGATATAAATACTTAAATCGTAAGCATGCAATAACAAATTAAAATTGGCATTCTATAGAAATATAGAAATTATGCAAATCTAATTTTGAACCTCGAGCCAAGGCTCTAATCATAGTATAATCAAAGAAACACAGTGGAATAATTTCTCATATGAATTCCTAAATCTTATGCACTAAGTAATAAAAATATATCAATAAAGATACATAAATTATTCATGATATCAATCTTGAAATATATCATATTTATGATACCTCGAGCCGACGCTCTGATACCACCTTGTAGCGCCCCGACTGGGAGCTGCCAACTCCTAGTCGGTTGGCCACTCGCAGGTAATATTCTTTCAAGTAGAATTTCAATCTTTCAGAATATTACAAGAACGGTCAGGCAATAACTAAACAAAAGATGAAGAATTTAAAAACATTTTATTCCAAGAACTTGTATAAAAGAGTATTACAACATTAAATCGATTTCAAATACAAATCAAATCATTCCAAGTACTTCACATAAGGGAATCGGAGGTTAGTAATTAGGGGTTGAATAGTCTTTTCAAACTTTCATCAATAAACAGTCTTTCTCAGAAACTGGGAGGTTTCTAATACTTAGATTCAGAGAGCGGAAGACTTTATGCGATAGATAAACGTGATTGTGCTTAGCAGTAATAATGTGTGTGTAAATAATGATGGAAAGTAAATACAATAAAGTAAATAACACAGCAGCTTATAGTGGGATCTGGAGGTGGCGTAATCCTCCAACTAATCCACTCGCCCATTCTGAGACCTAGAATTCACTAGAATAGACAATTGAGTTCACCATACAATTAGTCTTATTCTAAGATCCCTACAAATAAATGGTTCCCAACCAAATGCCCCCCCCCCCCCCCGTTTTCCCCCCCTCCCCTCGCCCACACCGCCA
>JAYMSP010004362.1:0-16459 GCA_036897095.1 Plantago elongata
TGGCCGGTTAAAACCAGAACCGGCCAGATTTTAGTGACGGAATGGAGCATTCCGTGACAAAATTTTGTCACGGAATGCTCCATTCCGTGACAAATGTTTGTCACGGAATACTGCATTCCGTGACAAAATCTAGCCGGCTCGGTTTAAACCTGAACCGATATTTCTAACGGAATGTACATTTCCGTTAGAAATACCGTGAGAAATTTGTAACGGAAAAAAGTTTCCGTTACAAATTGTTTCTGACGGCCTTTTTGTCACGATTATTTTTCCGTTACAAATTCCGTTAGAAACCTCAATTTCCGTTAGAAATTCCGTTAGAAATTCCGTTACTAAAACGCTGTTTTCTTGTAGTGATTTATGTATAAAAATTATGTATTTTTTTGTTGATTTACTTTTTTGTTTTGATGAAGTTTTGTTTTAGTATGTTTTTTGTTGATTTATGTATGTATATGTTTTTGTTTGTGTTTGTTAGTTCATTTGTTTTTGCCTTTTATCCAGATTAGTGTAGAAGTTGTTTATTTTATGCAAATGATTTTGCTATGTCTGAGTGTATGATTTTTGTTTATTCATGTATGAAATTGTATATGGTTGTTATTTATCGAGACCAGTATGTTTTATTTGCTTTTGTATATATCTGTGTGTGTTTTTTTGTATTTTTTTGTTGATTCGTGTATGCTAAAGTCTTGGAAAATGTAAGATTTTCGTAAAAAAAAAAAAAATCAAGGATTTTTAGGGTTTTTTGCAGTTTTTTATTTTAGCGGTCTGACCGGCCGAGAATCTTAAAAAAACCGACGAGACAATATTTTTCATTTCGATTTTAATAGATAGCGTTATGGTTTCAAATTGTTAGTATTGAAAGTTATCGCTATAATTTTAATGTATTCTATTAATTTTTTAAGAGATGATGTGATAGTTTTAATGCGTTGGTATTATATATTTCAATTAGAATTTTATACTACTTTTATAACTTAATTTGATGTGATGGTTTTACGGAGTTATATGATAGTTTTAAAATGACTTGTTATAATTTTATATTACATTCTAATATTATTAGACAGGTCAAAAAATTCATGTATGACATTAAAACACCAATAAACAAGCTTAAATAAGTTACTTGCAATTCAGTTTTTAACACTATTGAAACATTCAGATATCCAAAGGTATAAAAATCTATTCTCATATAAAAAAGATTACAATAAACATTCATTTTGTGTTTTTTTTATGCAAATGCGAATCGAATCGGTGAGCTTTGACTTCTTGCCTTTTTGCTCTTCAATATGTTTGTGACTCCGTTGAGAAACTTATCATAAAACTCGATGTTATCATCAGTACCTATTTAAAATATTCATTAACTGGGTTTAAAATGTAACGACTCTTATTAAAACTATAACAATCATGTTTAAAACAATAATAAAGTAGAAACACGAGACAAAAGCTAGAAAAAACAGTAACATTGATACTTAAAACAATAACAGTACGTCTTACAACTATAACAATGCCTCCTAAAATTATAACAGGGGAGGGAACATGAAACATAAGCTAAAAACAATAACTTTAATAGTTAAAACTATAATGATTTATCTGAAAACAATAATAACAATTATTATAACTACAACTACGTGGGAACATGCAACACAAGCTAAAAACAGTAACATTGAAGTTTTAAACGATAACAATGCATCTTAAATATATAACAATGACTTTTAAAACAATAATACATGAGGAATATACAATACAAGCTAAAAATAGTAACATTGATTCTTAAATCAATAACAATGCCTCATAAAACTATAACAAAGTATTGACAAAAAATTAAATCTTAAATATTTTATCATGGACTAAAAATACTATTATTGCTTCTTAAAACTAAAATTACAGATTTTAAAAATATAACGGATTCGCTAAAACAATAATAGATAGAAATATTTAATACAAACTAAAATATTACAATGATGCTTAAAACCATAACACGAGCTTCTAAAACCATAAGAATGCCACTTAAATCCTTAACAAAACACCAAATAATATGATTATGAAATGATTCTTTTTTCTGTATGAATTTAAATCTGAAAATAACAAGTCGTAAAATCATTGAAAAACGAAAATAAAAAGTAAATATCACTTCTCGTTGATTTTAACGACAAAACAAACGAAATAAATCTGTATAACGACGAGTCTTAAAACAGTAACAACATTTCTTAAAAATATATCAATGCTTCTTACAACCCTAACGCAACACTATAATTAACATCTGGGCGAAATAATTCAAATTTACAAATGTACGAATTTCATATCTAGTTCAGATCTGGAAAACCAGAACGCAAAATTATCAAAAACCAAAAAATAGGAGGTCGAATTTCACTTCCGAATGAGATGCAAACCGAAAAGAGCAACATGAATCAATATAACAAATGAGAAAACAATAAAAATCATAAAATTATTGATCGGTTTATTTGAATTTTGAAGAATTTGAGTAAATTCGGTGAAATTGTTTCGAAATCCAGTGAAATTGCTTTGAAATCCGGCGAAATCGTTGAAATTCGATGAAGATGATTCTTCCAAACATCATCGGAGGAGGAGGAGGCGCCGCCACGAATGTCGCCGGTGGATATGGGGAGGTAAAGTTGGGGAGGGAGGGAGAGAGGGGGTGGAAGAAGAGAAGTATATTTTTCTCTCTCTAGAATTTTTTAGAAAGAGAAAGATAGTTGAATTTTATAGTTTTTGTGTGAGATTATTGTTATTTGGGGTATTATACAAAAGTCACTAACCAGTTTATTATTATAAAATTAAATTTTCCTCTAGATTAGAAAAATCTCTCATTTTACTATACTTACTCTTCGTGTATAAAGATTATGTATGATTGTGTTTTTATACATACCAGTATGTTTTGTATGTTTTTTTGAATATATATTCGTGTTCTTTGTATAATTTTTTTTTTAATTTTATATGTTTTTATGAAGTTGTTGGGAAAAAGACAATCACTAAAAGCAATAGCAATGAAGGTGTTCATCCAGTCAAGACATATCAACGGAGCAGGATGAGGATGACGACTTTGATCAATTCAGTATCATATTAAAAATGAAAGAGAGAATGAAGGCATAGAAGTTCATTGATTATTAGTTTAATATTGACTACTTGAATTTGTTTTTCATGAACACTTGGATAACAAGATTATTTACATTTTAGAATACTTGAATTTGTTTACCAATTTGTGTAGGATCTATTTGAATTTTGCATACGTCTTGATTTGTGCACATTTTACCATTTGATCTCAATAATTTTAACATCACTTTTCCTTATATGCAATTAAATGTAAAATATAGACTGTTATATATCAAACATATGTAATTTTATCTAAAATACCAATATACTTAGATGAATACATAAACAACACGATGAGCTGTAATTTAAAAAGAAAAACAGATCGATCCAATCCAGCTGCATCAATCCGTAAAAAATCAAATAATATAATTTATATGTAAATTAATTATGTTTCTCTATTATATAAAACTCTCAAAAACTCTCAAACTTTCAAGCCACTAACTCTTATTTACATTAATTAGGTGTATATAGCATTGCGGGTTAAAGTATTTCCAGCTACTTCCTACTTAGATAATGATGTGCAAAACATTAGGAGCAGAAAGTATATAATTCAGCCATCTAATCTAACCCACTAAACACAAATTCTTCATGGCACGAGATTGCCAAAACTATAGGGCAGCTGATAAACTTGCAAAACCAAAAAACAGAAGAGCCCTGTTTATAAACATATTCACATGTCGCAAATAGGTAAGATATTAAAATACACAGGTATGTACTGCAAAACAACATCAATCGAGACACTCTACAAACACAGAGATATGATAAACTGAACATTTATCATCACAAACAAAAAGCTCAAACCCTCAAAATATGTCCATGCACTAAACTCCCAAGAACTGTATAAATATTCATGCATGTTCAATGGGAACTGACGAGGAATGGATGCTGGCAAACCCCACATTCTATGGTCTCTGAACCCGAGCTGGGAACTTGAACCTGCACCATAGTTGCAAAATGGACAATCAGATCTATTTGGAATACAGCATTCATGTCCTTTCATAAAAAAAAAGGCCTAGAAATTCCATACCTGCAAATGGACTGTACATGTTGGGCAAGCAACTTCTTTCATCCGCTTTCCTGAACCCTCTGATCTGGAGCCTAATAAAAGAAAAGGTGCTTCAGTTACTGAAACAACTTGGTGAATAGTTCAAGCATACCACAGAACATATGCACATAACATCCAGAATTTATGCATTCTAATAGGCAAAATTAGTTTATCCCCAGTAAGAACACAGAATAGACAAAATGACCAAGAGGTCAGTTAGGACTTGGCACATGGTATGAAAATATTACTATTTTGTAACTATATACATGACCTCTAATCTTTTTTCCTTCTTCACTTTCCTCCTTTTACTTTGCTGTTCAACCTTCCTTATCGTATTAGTGAGTGCTAAAATGCAATGTAAAAGGCATTTTTCTCTAAATCTCTTTTCCTTGGCTATCCATATATTTATGTTTCTTTTCCCTTAGTAGATATCAATCTAACTAAGCGTCCCACAATCTCTTGATTACAAAAGTTTTCCAGATATTAAGTCCTCGCCCCACGGTAGAGTGGAATACAGTGGGTTCACAGGAGAGACTTCTAACGGAAAAAAAAGTCATAGGCAGTCTCCATGTGAGTGAGCTAGGGGAACTGGTGGTAGAAAATGAAGCTGCAGCTAAGAATATAAGAGAACTATTTCCTAATTACCAACACATCAACAATTACAAAGTACACAGCTTGCCTACACAGATGGGTAACAACCAGGTACTGAGGTGGCGTATATACACTTGAGCTTTTATAATTTACCTGACGACGACACTTTGCAGCTTCTCTCCATTTCCTCCTGTGAATAAACCGACACAAATTAAGTAGAATATAGTGAATTGGAATAAATGGGAAAAACACGTTAAAAAGAAATTCAATTAAGGCGCAGCAGGCTCATGAACACACATTGTTGCAAGTTGCAACCTCAAGGAAACAATCGCCTTAATGGCTTAATCAACACGACCGGACCGACTACAAAGTCAGAGACTTGAAGCTTCACATGGAAGAAGAGATACAGTATGCTTGGGTCAGGCTTACAAAAAAATGAAATAGATGACTAGAAACCAACAGCAGTCTTAGTACTAAAGCCAGAATGACGTTTCTGGCACATAAAAGATAAAAATGGTCTCCCAATATGAACCCGTAATTTCATTTTTAACGCGAAATGAATATAACAAACTATATTAAAGTCAGTAGAGATCATAACTTTTACAATTAAACTATCCGAAGAAACCATAACATAGTTATTAGCCATGTGATATTTTACTTGTATGTATGGTCTACATGTATATATGTGTAATATGTTTCCAAAGTATGCATCACCTGGAGTTTCTTAGCAAGATCTTCGTGGCTGTGAACAGAGGTTGATCTGCTGGCCGATTCCTTGGCAATGCTCAACCTGCGGGTGACTTCCCCCTGCAGACAGGCGGATGTGCCAGAAATAAGTTCATGGATGGATTTATTGAGTTCAATTAATCAGATCTCCCAACTTTGATAGTAATATAGATATAAATTAATGGTCTAGTTATAAGGATCCTATGTAATTGTTCGAAATTCCGTATACATACTAATTTCTACCTTCATCTCAGAATTATTCCAGTTATTTCCGAATAAATTGAAGGGGTTGAACTTTTTTCAGCTGATATTAGATTGCTCATACGTCAGATGTACAAGTTTAAGTGTCTAACCAAGCTGAAGTGATGTATGCTGATATAGTATGAGAGCAGGGTGAAAACTTTGTATGCACTGAGAGATCACAGTTAGTACTCAGTAGTAAATAAATTAAATTGAAATGGAGTAAATTTTGAAACAATAGTAATTAGAGGTAAGCAAGCTGTTTTTCACTGACAAGTTTACCATGCAATAGATCCAGATAAACAAGCTGTGCTCGATAGCATTGTCAAAAATCAAATATAGTATCACAATCAATACATACCAAGCATCGATCACAAACTCTAACAACTGGAGCATTCTCATCAGCAGTAAGAGCAGTTCTACCATGGGTGCACTTGTCACAGAAAATATCACCACAGTTCCTGCAATGATGCTGAATACACAGGGAAGGGGGGAGGGCAATGTTAAAACAGAGGATACTGCAAATTACCAAACTCAAAAAGGAATAGTAATGCCTAGAAAAGATAAAATGTAGATTGGAAGTAACGTACCTTCCGCACAAATGCATTAAAGTCTGTCCCACAAGTTGTGCATTTTGTTACTGCTTCATCAGGAACCTGTCAATGTAAAATAGACAATATATAATTGATGATACAGTCTCACAGTAATTATTTTGATATTATTACATAAAGTACAAGGGTGATGTCTTATCAGACACAAAGACTCAACAACAAGAGGCCCATATAAGCAAGTCAATAGTTACATTAAAATAGGCTTTCAGCCACTGCTAGTTATGAGTTATGACTGTTTAATTCGGGGCAGAGGGAGTAATTAGCTATCTTCCATTTCTACATCTATCATGAGAAGGTATATGATAAATGTAATGATTACAACACATATATAATTTATTAGGTTGATGGTTATTTTCTGGAAAGATCTTCCTATTAGGATTCATTTAATTTGAGGGAAAAATGGGAAAAACAAAAAACCATCAACCTACAGAAGAACTTTGAATTTAATTGGCCATTTAAAACAATAAGCCAATCTATATTCAAAAACCAATAGCACCATTTCTCAATTAACCACAATTATACATGACATATGAGGAACCAAATTGACAGCAAGAAAGCAATTTAATATTCAAAGGTGAGTATACAACTCAACTAAAAAAAAAAAAGGAAGATAATTTTACCCAGTGCTCTTTCTCCTCATTAACAGGCTTTATCAAATTCACCCAAGGAACAAAGCCTTTCCTCTTCTCTGCAGATTGATCAGCAAACTTTGGAGATTCAGAAGGCCTGCTAGTTCCACCCATCTCCTTATACTGCAAATTCAAAGCAACCAAGCATCTCATCAACTCCTCCTGCTTTTATGAATAATCTATTTGCCGCATTAACATTCATGTTGGATGGTATATGATGATTGTAAGTGTTGTAAGGAAAATTATATGGAGCTAAGCAAGATTTCAACAATGACAAAACAGTACAACTGTCGCATAAGGTAGAAAACAAGTAATGATATGAAGGTAGAACAAAATCGAATTCAAACCTGTACAATTACAGCAGTGACTGTGTCTAGAAGGGTGTTGGTAGTATATCTGTTAGACTGTAACCTAATACGTCTTGGTTCGAAGTCCACGGAACTTTTCGACCAGAAGGCAAATGTTGAAGAATCAACAGCCTGGACAAGGTTAACAATATTTTCAAGTTAGAACATTCTAAAAAGTACTAAGAACAATTTCTGACATGTGGTAACTCAAGAAGAAGTCAACAAATAGACCTCTAGCCTTATAACTCATGGAACAGTCAACCACACAAGACATATACCCATGACTGTTCCAGTCCAATATTTTTCCTTTACCACAAGCCACAACAAATAAAAAATATAGTACATAATAAATATTGTATGAAAGTACACTCTTTACTTCGACCATAAATTTTGATAGTCATAATATATATCAAACGAGAACTACTTCTCCGGCCCGTTATGCCAGGACAGCAGTAATTACATCTTATTCACTGCCATTAAGTCCCCGCACATTCCAAATTCACTTGACCACTAGGAGCTTATCAGTTTCTGGAATTAATAAAACTATGAGTTTATCAGTCTCTCTCTATGCATGCTTCATAAACAAGTACACCTATGAAAGCCAACCAAACACCCATGGTAAACCGGAACGATAGGCCAAATCTTACTTCACATTTTGTAATTGTGTCGAGAAGATAGATTCTCAATATCCTATTGGTGCTTGGATCCAGCATACGAATCCCATCCAAGCCAATCTGAAAAGTAAACCAGCAAATAATCTATAGTCAAAAAATCATACTTGATATGCATATAAATAGTACGCACAACAAACAACAATATATGGCCTTAGGCACCCACAATATATACAAAATAATTTTCTTCAGAACTATAGCAATCAAAACGCAATATGTAATACTGAAAACACAGTATTAACATATCAAACAACTCATTAGATGATAATATGCAACTGCCAACTATAAACTATGATTATTAATAGTTCACAGCGCATTGTGCAGCCCATTGTAGGCTATCTGAATTAACTTGCACAAGCATATAAACGCCGATATATACAACCTATATTAATTAATTTGATGGAAAGTATTCATACATGCGCAACTTTACATTAAAAAACAAAAACTCGAACTTCTTTATGACAAAGTACTAAAATGTTTAAGCTTCTAAAGCTAACAGATACAGTGGAACAAAAAGCAAAAGCATTCTCATCCTCATCTTCAGTTTCTACATTAATGTTGAGCTCTTGTCTCTCAAATAAACCCAGATCTAAAATCCAAATAATGTCCTCAAGCCTTACTAAATGAACAAAAAGTTGGGCTACACTGAAAACCGAGTTAAATAAATGTAAAGCCACAGATAACAAAGCATGCTATCGTGTGATACAGATGAACCCAAGTACCAACCAGATAGCGTGCGATAGCAATTAATATGAAGGCAGTGTGCACTGTAGCACAAGGCATGTGATACAGTGGCAATGTGCAATCAAACATGCTAAACAGATGACTGATTACACTATTATTTAGACGGCGTTGTGCTAAAACTTAGTTGATCCTAGTCTGATGAGTTCACAAGATCATATCTATGTTTCTATCTACATAGTCCTGATGTCTAATGCCTACAGGAGTCACTAAAGGCATATAACAGAAGGGCATTTTACAGTAACTTTTATCATGTCACCCGCGAGTGTGAGGACTTAATGTTCATTGAAATATTCAGATAGATCACAAGTAAAGTAGATGTTGAAACCTCAGCAAAATCAATAAATTCCCTAGAAACGGAAAAAGTAATGATTGACCAAGCAAAAAGCATCAAGTTTAACTAGTTCAGCTATAGTTCTGTTAGCAAATAAGTAGCCACGTGGAATGAGCAAAGCTGCAATTCAAATAAGTTCCATCTAGAGGACGTAGGAACCTTTAACATCTTAAGCAAGAGTATCATACAGCACATATAACGAAGATGTTTAAATCTGAACCTCAAAACAACTTCATCACACTGCAAGACCAACTCAATCAAAGCCAATAAATCACTCCAAACCATTAATTCATCACCAACCTGGCAAAGCACATCCATGGTACTCTGACCACCACTCTCAGCCAACAACTTCACCCTGAACTTCTGCACCCCACCCTTATTATCCTGCTCCGTTTCCACCTTCGGAATCGCCCTCACAACCTTCAAACCCGAATTACTCGACCTCTGATCCTTCCCAGAAGAAGGTGCCGGTGAAGAATACCCAATTGGCCTCCCGAAATCATCAAACCCCCCGGAGCCGGAGCCGGAACCTGACCTAGACCAATTCGAAGACTTAGAACCCGTCCCCCGAGCTCCATAAGGCTCACTACTTCCCTTATAAGCATAAACCCCATCATTACTATTCCCATACCCACCATCATCATTCACATACCCACCACTATTCCCATACCCAGTATCCCCGCGTTTCCCGTACAATTCCGACCCCAAATCCGACCTGCTCCGATTTAACGCATTCTCATACCCATCACGCGGGCTATCGAAAAGATTAGAACTTAATTGAGGATATTGCGTAGACGGGTACTGCGATGCAGGATTCGGCGAATAATTAGACGAAGGCTGATCATATGCCGGATAATATGATTGCGATTGGGAAGGAGATTGCAGAGGAGGTGGGTACGAAGCATGAGCTTCGAATTGGGGGAAATTGTAAGACGGCTGAGGCTGAGCGTATGAAGGAGCAGTAGGGGCAGGATCGGGATTTTGGGGGAAGGAAGGGTAAGTTTGTTGAGGATAATTGTTGATCGGAGCGGCGTAATCGGCTGAGGAAGGAGGAGGAGGATTTGGAGTGTAGGGCGGTGCGGAGGCGTAAGATGGTGGCGCGTGGAGTGGGTCAGGGTTTGGGAATTGGGGCTGTGGGTATTGAGGTGGTGTTGGTGGTTGTTGAGTGTAATTGTAGTATGGAGATGATGAGGTGTAATCTGCGTTTTGCATTGTTGTTTCGATCGATTGAGAAAACAATTTTCCGGCGAGTTGATTGAATTGTATGAATGTTCGGGTCTGTTCACAGCGATGACGATGACCAATATTCGTTCTTAATTGCAGTGAAGAGTTATTACTGTAAATTGTAATTACACGCTTGGCAGATAAAGGCGTCAAAGCTTTTAAACACCTTTTTATCTCTTTGGACTTTTCCTACCAAACTTGGTATTTTCATTTTTTATTTTATTTTTGCAACTTTCTACGTCTTATTATTCACGATAGTAATAAAGAACTCAGGGGGTTTATAAGAACCCGTGTACAACTCGATCAAATTTAGAGAACTAAAGTTAAGCAATAAAATTACAAAAGTCACATCCGACCAAAATAAAAGAACAATAAAGTGAAGAAAATCACTATAGTTGATGTGAATCCTACGAACTAATGTCAAAATCTCCAGAGTAGCTGAGTCTTTAGAAAACATGCAACAGTGGAACGAAGAGAACCAAGCTTCCTGCAGATTCGGCACAATAGTCAACCAACTTACTTCTGATTCATTCATTTGGAACGCTTTCCTTTCTTTCCTTTTATGCCTCCAGTACCTCTTTTTTTTTTTTTTGGGAAGAGAGGTTTCAATAAACTAATCGGGATTACTTCTCATTGACCTTTTAGCAGCAACTAGGGCAGACAAGCATTTAAAAACACTGAGATGTTCAGTAGACTGGTAACAGGAGTCCATGAAGCCCATATCCAGGTGATCAACATTATTAGGAGAGTTAGGCTCCGATTGAATGAAGAACTCATAGCTACTATTACAACGTTGAGGAATAATTGGTTTAAATTCTGGAACTCCAGAATAGTCAGGCCTGCTTGTGGAAGGAACAGAAGGGCAGTGAACACGATCACTATTTACACCATCTACTAGAGTGGTTGCCATAAGAAGATCTTGTAGTGACTGATCAGGCAACTGAACATGCTCCAAATGAGACTCCGAGAATAGTGCTACATCACCAGAAGGGCTGACAGGAATAGGATTGCTGAGAGAAGATTCATCAGCGAACGCAGCAAACTGAAAATCACTTCAGTTTAGTTCAGTCCAGTTCAGTTCAGTTCAGCCCAGTCCAGTTCAGTTCAACTCAACTTAGTTATAATTTATACCTTACTCCAGCAGTCCAGTTAAGTTCAGTTCAGTCCAGTCAAGTGCAGTTCAGTTCAGTAAATCTCAGTTAAAGAGAACACAGCCTAAAAGAAGCAGCAGTATCTACTTGAAGAGGAATCCCTAGAGGTTTAACAAGTTCAAAGAGGGCCTCATGATTAAACAGCATAACAGGCAAATGCTAAAAAGAAATCCAAACAGGGACTATAGGAGAGTCATGATGAAGAGAGCTAAGTGGAGATTATTTAGAAATACGCATAGCAGCAAAATTAACAAAAATAGGCCCTTTCATCCAAAGTAAATCATAATCAACCTCAAAAGCAAACCGAAGGATAATCGATTTCTTATCCAATGAGTTAATCAAATACTTACCCGAAAATCCAATTTTATCAAGAGCTGCTTTCACTTCTTTCAGAGCCGGAGCATTAGAAACAAATTTACCCATGAGAGACTTGTTGAAAGGAGCTGCAAGCTTGCTAACTTCAACTTCTGAGAACGATATGATCGGAAATCCATTTTTTTGAGCTGGAGACTTGGGGAGAATAATCGATCTGGATTTTGATAAAGAGAAATAATCCTTCGCTAATACAAAACCGGAAGGATTAAGGAGGATGTTTGCTGAAAAAAGATCAGAAAAAGTTTTTGAGGAGGGGAGGGGGGGGAAGGTTGAGATCCATGAACCGGAGCCGAGGCAGACATCAAAAAATTTCGGCAAGGTCAGAAACAACGGTATGGGAGAGCGAGAAACTAGCGGCGGCGGAGAATATATAGGCGTGAGGCCGGAGGAGAAAATAATAGATCTGAAAACAAAATGAAAATATGTAAAAAAAAAAAAAAAAAAAAGGGGGTTAGGAAGACGGCGGATTTGGAGGCAGGTACGAGGTGACGGAAGGCGACGACAGAAAATGGAGGCAGGAAGAGGTGAAGGGGGGAGAAGAGAGACGAGGGACAGAGAAGAAGCCGGAGAAAGAGGCGTCTCCAGTGGGAACGACGGCGGCTATTTAAAGGCTGAGACTAGCTAGGGTTTAGATGGTGGGGGGAGTTTAAACATAGAGAGAAGATTTTTATTATTTTTTTCTGTATATACTAAACATGGTACTTGTATGGTAATTGTAGTATCAAGGAAACATCCTTCCCCAATGGACTATTATTGTAACCTTAACCTTGTACGGATGAAGAGGTATGGAATTTGACCCGTAGAATTTAATTAATAAGTAAACTAATTACACTCCAGATAAGAAAAAAAGAATTGTGGCTAGACAACGTGGTTGTCGACCGAAGTAGAGCCAACTAGGGCTGAGGTGATTGCTGGAGAGGCAACATAGAATTTGTTTGAGCCATGGGTTGGGTTGACGTAATCAAGGTTAATTGTTTGTCATGTTTGGTTCTATTGCTCCAACTTTAATTGATGGCATTGTTTTTTTATTCGTCTTGTTCAATAATTGATGGCATTGTTGAGGAAGAGATAGATGCTTGTAAAGGCGGAGATGACTTTATGTGAGACTATGTTGGTAATGTTTGTTTTAGGGGAGGTTTTGTCAATGAATTTGGTCAAACCATCCATGACCACGCCTCCAAACTCTGAATTGAGCTCCATCACCACCGCGAGTTCACCACCCACACCACCAGCCCACCGCACCGGCTTTCTCTCGGTGGCTGCCTAGCATTTTATTGAATTCCGATTTTTTAGTCAAGCTAAATTCGAGCTTTGTCAGTTTTTTAACTTGTAAGCCGAGCTAAATTTCGATTTAATTAGTTGTTTCGATTATGATTTCAATTTAATTTACAATTTATTTACTTTCAGCTTTGCTAGGCTAACTTATTTATGTAAGGGTTAGCCGAGATCTTTGATTACATGGCTATCTATGTTGGTTGTGTGACTATCGTTATTTATGTGTTGTTTGAAATAAGATGCATGATTATTTGTGTTTACCATAGATGTATGAATATTCGTTGCACTAGATTATGGGATATCATTCATGTCTATAAGTTAATATTTTTCCTGAGGTATGTTGTTGTTAGGAATATCTGTTTAGATTTTGATCAGTAACACAAATGGCTTATCTTAGTCCAGAAATGAAAAGGTAACCAGTACCCTAATTCAATGTACTATGATTCATTAACCACATATCCATCAATTATATCTCAAGTATGCAAGGTGATATTAAAGTCTTCAATCAAGTACCAAGCCATGTACTTGTTGATGTATATTCTCAAAATCCCTCCAAAGTCCTCTCCCATGCTCAAGATGATTGTGAGCATATACCACAATGAAAATCACCATTTTAAGAGCATA
Organism: Plantago elongata; assembly: GCA_036897095.1. Classification (NCBI taxonomy): domain Eukaryota; kingdom Viridiplantae; phylum Streptophyta; class Magnoliopsida; order Lamiales; family Plantaginaceae; genus Plantago; species Plantago elongata. The sequence goes on from JAYMSP010004362.1 coordinate 13,687, forward strand.
TACCAAATGTATAAATTGTGCAGTACAAAGACACAAATCTCATATCAACTTTATGAACACCCTCATGATACCCAAATCCTCCCATACACATGATGAAATGAGTAATTATCTAGGACAAGACAGTGCATGCATTCCGAAACTATTTTGAACGAAAGATTCCTTCTCTCTTTTAACTTTTGTTTCAATCAACACAACTATGTCAAGTTTCAAACTATGGAGACGGAAACCAATATGCCCATTCTTAGATGTTTTATTTTGCCCCCTAATGTTCCATGTAATAATCATGGAACTTTACCATTAATTTTGCATGATCATGATCATTCAAAATTCTTGAAGGTGCAAAACCATTATGACAAGAACACATGGTGTAGATGAACCAGAACTAGGTGCTTCCATAACACCATTTCATGTATCCCTCCTATATGTAACCAAAAGTTCATTTTGTCCACAACCAATGCAACATGCACATCAATAGGTGTTATATTTCAACATGTGATACACTAGTCGAAAGACATGTAACATTATGCTTAAGTAGTTGATCAGACTTGGCTTGCCATTGCTACTTCTTTATAGGTTTCCTAGGAACAGCCACTCGTTTCTTGTACTTATGTCCAACCTTTTGACACACATCACAAAAGAGAGGCTTCCATTTAATTCAACTAGTTGCTTGACCAATCCATTACAAACAGCGAAATCGCGACGGAAGATATTCGTGGGGAATTTAGCGACGAATCGCTAATGATAGCGACGGATAGATATTCGTGGCTAGCCTTCCCGGCGGATAAACCGTCGCTAAGCTTAGCCGACTTTTTAAAGAAAAAAGAAAAATACTTATCTCCCATGATTATCTTTAATAGTAATAAAGCTTCTCAACTTATGTGTTATGTATATCTTAACCATAATTATTCTAGCATAAGAAATCCTGATTTTGATTGCAGTGCATTCACTAATACACAATGGCTTTCCCAAGGCACTACCTATTTTTCCCAAGTTCTTAGCTCCCCATAGATGCAGAGAAAGTTGTGGAAGTCTTACCCAAATAGGTAAGAGTCGCAACATATCACATTACAAATAAAAATCAGGGTTCCATTCACAAAGAAACATAGACATATTCATATTATGAATAGTATAAGGTCCCTTCATCATCACAACATCCATATTCTCAACATATTAGGATCTAAGGATGGACTAACCTTCCTCACTGTAATACGTCGCCGGTAGCTGAACAAAAGTCCCAAAATTTAACCATATAATGTTTAACATAATTCATACTTAACTCACCACCTAGACATACATGATCAAGGAAGGCTTTCAGAATGTTACCTCATTACCAAGATCATCATAATCGATTTCAATCTCAATTCCATCATTGACAATCGTAAGAGCAACTAACTCAATAGCTAAACCATTCGCCAACGTCTGATTTCTACTTATCACATCATCCACCCAAAACTTTCTCAACGAATATGGTATCACTGCATTAATATCTTTCGCCTGCACCACAATAGGGTCAGAGTTGTCGATGTTTTCAAATCCACAACAACACTCAAATCATCATCAAAAACATCTTCCATTTCTATTTCACTTACATCACTCATATATCCCAAATTTCACCTGAAAATCTTCGTCCGAATAGGACTAACTGCTCGATCCTCACGAGCATCAGAACTTCGATGCTTCGATGGCGTACTCAATTTCTTCTGCAATCTATTGTGCCTGCATTAATGTCATGGTAGCGGTTACACCTTCTAGTGTGTGTAATCGCCCTCACACTCAGAGAGAAATTCGGTACATATTCACAAATATTATTGATAAGTGGACATCGAAAGGTAATTGTTACTCCAAACTAATTAGATTTTAACTCATTCAAATGACTTTGACCAATTATAAAATAAAAGGAAAAAAGACAATCTAAACCAATTGATCTTTCTTTATGCACATAATTCTTTTTATTTTCTAAGTACCACTACGTCTTCAAATAGACTAATTAGATAAAACATGACAATTAATTGAATTTAATTTTTAAAAAATCTCATATAATAGTTTGAGTTTTTTGCACATAACATGCACTATACTAGTTTAAATAAAAAGAAATTGGCATATAAACAAATATAATTCTTGCATATCCTATAAAAAAATTGAGATGATGAGTACAAAGTTAAGCAACTACATTAATATTCTCTGTCAAAATGTTAGTTGACTGGACAATAATATCTAGCATTTTATACTCCCTCCCTAGGTCACATAATTCACGTAGAACAAGCCACGCTTTGCGTTCCGGGCGCGCTCTGACGAATACAGAGGGCAGAGCGCGCTCTAGGGAGACTTAAGTTATGGTCATTCGCAGATTAAGTAGAACTAATTCGTAAGGTGTTATTTTATGGAAAACTCAACTGTTGTAGAGGGTTGAAACATTCACTGCCAACACCTCCTTTTCATTCAATAAGATCCACCGATCCACGGGTTGAAATAAAGATGTTGAAGATATGAACCGACATCAATAATTTGATACTAGAAATTATGTGCACTTACGGTTGAGCTTGGTTGCTTTGATGTAAACAAAATGGTTGAAGAGAAAGATGATGAGAAGATGAGAAAGAAGATGAGAATTTGTAGAGCCGAATCGGTCAGTTGGTTAGTACTGGAGTATAGATGGAAAACCTAAAGAATCAAAATTGGAGTTGTGTAGTGTATTTAAACTATTTGCTAGGTGTTGGTCCAGATAACGGCAAAGGTAAAAGACTTGGGGGGGGGGGGGGGTGGATGGGTTTTT
>JAYMSP010004363.1:0-16447 GCA_036897095.1 Plantago elongata
GGGGGGGGTGGGGGTGGATATGCGTCGTTCGACGTCTGCCTATTGTATTTTTCTTAGAGATAACTTAATCTCGTGGTCCAACAAATGCCAACCTACCTTGATCGAGCGCGGAGGCAGAGTACAAGGGGTGGCAAATGTGGTCTTGAAATTATGATGGATGTGAAATCTTCTGCAGGAGTTGCACTGTCCAATTACCAAGGCCACACTGGTCTATATATCTTTCGGGAAATTCTGTCAAGCATATACAAGCGATTTGCCATAGATTTAGTCACATACATACTCTCAAGTTTCAACCATATCACAACAGCTGAAGTCTCCTTGGATACTTCTCAGAGGTTTATCACCCTGACACAGAATCAAAGCATTATGTTCCTACCTCATAATAGACTATCTGGTAACTTCTCATCACCTTTCAAAGCATCACACACAATCCTTGTTGAACAAGGATAGCTTGCATTTTCAGTTTCCACAAACCAAAATCATCAGATCTTGTAAGCATCTCTATGTCAAACCGTGTCGCCATTGATGCTGAGATTCAATCAACAAACACCTCGGAACGGAGATTCAATTATGTGATTGTTCCCACAGACGGCGCCACTTATTAGGATTAATGCAATCGAATAATCAAACCAAACAATGATGCACTCGATCAAAACAATAAATCAACACACAGAGATAATGTGGTTAAGATTAATCAATCTAATATCCATGGAGAAACACTCAAGGATGTACTGTCACCAATAGAGAACCATTTACAATCGAAGTATCACAAGTGAATCAAGCTCTCACAACAATCAAAAATGGAGAAGACACTCACTCAACTTGTTGTTACCGCTATTCACTCTTTACTGGAAATAAAATGACCTGTTACAGAAGAAATCATCAAGTATGTAGCTTATATACTCCACAAACCCTGAAGAACGTCAGAAGCAGCATAAACCGTTGATCAATAACCATAATCCAGATGATCCACTTACCGGAATCCGGCACCATCCTCCTCCACTTACCGGAATCCCGCGACCACCTCAGGCACACCGAATTTCAGCGACCACATCAAGTCTTAAGCACACTGGAATCCGACAACCAACTCAAGTACCACCGGAATCCGGCAATCACCGAAATAAACATCCACTATAAGATATTGACGAGTTTAGATGATGCATCCGCAGAAATCTCACATCCACCATGTTTAAGTGGCAATGGCCGAACCTGTAAAAAATTCACAGTAGACGATGCTAAAACAATGTTTTTGTTATGATGTAGCATTTGGTTGACGATATCAAGAAAAACGATGATTTTTGCTACAACATTATAACTAAATGATGATGCATCAATTTGATACTCTAAAAGTCTAAATAACGAATACAGTTACTTTTCCAAATATTGCTATAGCATTGTTTGTCTTGTAAATAAACACCATTGATACTTTGCTCCCTCCACTTTATGAAATTAAATGGTGTGTTGTATTTCTTCTTTATATTTTGAACCAGAGTTTAACATAAAAACCAATATGCATTAAATAATTTCATAAGTCAATGAATCATCTTGTTTATTCCTATTATTATTTAAAAGTCAAAATCGTTTCTCTTCTATTCATTTTTAAGATTTAAAAATAATTACTTGTATATTACTTTTTCAATTTTATTAATAATTTATTTAACTATTTCAATTTTATCATGTACTCTTAAATTAAAATTCTAGTAGTTTAATATAATCATATAATTAAAATTTAATTATTAAAATTTAATTATATAATTTTACTAAGATCATTTATTATTATATGAGTAATATATGGTCAAAGTTGAAGGCATTTGAATATTTTAAAATTAAATAGCAAGATTTTTTTAAAATGAAAAAATATACTTTAATATTTCATATAGTATATCTAACTTACTTCACTAATACATAAATTAATTATATTAAAAAATATATAATATCATAAAGTATATGAAATAGCGTGTATTAGCGGTAGACATAATAGCTTCTAAAATATAATATGTATAATGTTTTAAAATTTCGCATGGGCCTCACAATTTTCGGCCCTGCCCTGTTTAAAAGTACTTTATAGTTAAAGTTAAAGATAGTTGACCGATTGCTACTCAAACTTATTAAATCAAATATAACTATAAATGAATATGAATATATTTCATAATTCTTTTCATAGATAAATGAATTCAATTTAATATATTACATACGTTCTAAATTCATGTAATGTACATTCACAACCTTAAATTGTGGTGTTGCATCATGTGTTCATATTGCGGCAGCATTGTGCCGTCATCGAAAATAAAAGACGTTGCAGCATTCGTTCATATCGATGTAGCATCATTAGACGGGAAAATGTCAAGAATAAATTCTTGACGCTGCATCATTCTTTTTTCATATCGTTGTAGCATTATTAGACGGGAGAGATATTTAAATAAATTCTTGATTCTGCAGCATTCTTTTATATTGTTGTAGCATTGTACCCAGATTTAGATCTATAACAATGGCGGTCAGTGGTCGGGGCTGGTAGTGGTGGAGGTCAGTAATATTGAGAGGTTGAGCACATCTATACATTAAATGTCGTGATTTAAAAAAAAACTTCATTCACCATAACTATATTGACGGTGGTGATCGGAGATGGTGGTGGTTGTGGTGGCTGGAGATGATGGTGGTAGTGGTGGTGGTTTGAGAGGAGAGAATTATTATTTATGAATTTTTTATTTACTAAAATAATTATATAACAGATTCTAAATTAATTGTTATTCTAATTATTTGAATTATTAAAGAGTTTATAAATTATGTTTTAATTTTTAGTTGTGTCATTTTTCAAACTCTGTATAATGTACTAACGATAGTACAGTGCGACATAGTAGTGAGATTAGCCGCGCCCTAAAAAAAAAAACCGAGTTAGAATTGTAATACTATAAAACTTGAGGAGCTATTGGAAATGATGAGGTTTGCACTTTGGGTAAATTTTAGTAGGCAAATCACGTGTCACCATCCAAATGAAGTAAGATGAACCAGTCCAGCTCTCGCCTGTTTCTCGATTAGGTCACAATCCTTGATGAGTTCAATCATCAGCGTAGAACGATCCGACTGGGCTCGCGTTTATTGATATTGTATTGGTGCTGGCTCTTCTGCTTCAGTTTGCCGCTGCTCTTTTTTCATCTCGATCTCGTTTTCTAATCCTCTGCTCCTACTGATTAGGTAATATGCTAATATCTCTTCAATTCGATTTCTGTGTATTGCTTTTGATTCTGTTTCTTAATTTGCACCAGTGATTACTTCTATTCGTTAATCATTTTTAGTAATCCGAGTTTATTTTATTTTAAATGGAGATGTTAGATAGAGGTGCAAGTATTCAATTCACTTTACAGTAATATTTGAATTCATAGATATATAAATCGTAGATCAGGAAATGAATTAATGACTTGATTTATCTATAGATGTTCAAGAAAAAATTGAGTAATATGTATGTGAATTGATAGTTATGAATTCGAGATGTTAGTAGATAGATCAGGAAATGCCGAATTTGTAAGAATGGAGTCTACTCGTGATTTTTACTTGGCGTGTTTCTCTATATCTCGGTTCGAGACTAGCAGTAGCTGTTCTAAATATGATTAATCTTTTCCAAATACTCAATCAATAAATGTAGTTACGAATTTGAGTTGTTAGATATGTAGTATTTGAATTCAGACTGTAGTATTTGAAATCGATGTAGTTGAGTAATATGTAGTATTTGAATTCAGACTATTTAGCTTCCTGTATATGAATGATGTTGTAAGAGTGGAAATGATTGTGTCTGTCTACTGTCTACTTGAGTTTTATTTATTTATTTGACTGCTGTGATCCTTCATCTTGTTGTATCATGTATGTAACTAGAGAATTTTAGATTTTAATCGAGACATTAGTTCTAACAAAATTTTTTTAGCTCAGGGTTTTAAAAATATCTTGGATCTGCCCTGGGTGGAATTATACATGGAGGACATGTCGCTACCATTTCTGTTCGATCAGGCTCGTAAAATTCACCAAGCTGCGTCTGATTCTTCTGCTGACCAGGTTTTGCCTCTGCGTCTTCTTGTGTTATTTTGTTGCAGCTACTTTTAGATTCTTATCTGCTTTTTCTTAGTTTTTTGTTTTTTTGCCTTGTGTGTTTTGCAGGATAGTATTAAAAAAGGTTGTGAGTTATTGAAGAAATGTGAGGATATGATTGGAAAGTTGGGTTTATTTTCATCTAATGAGACTAAAGAAGATATCAGCACTGCTAACCTCAAATATCTACTGGTGAGTTCTTCCTTTTTTCATTTTCTTTTTCAGTGCAAGTGCTCCTTAAAAAATTACCCGTTGCATCATTCATGATCGAACAAATACGCCTGGTTGTTAAGGGGAGTGATAATGGAGATTTTAGAGTAGTCAATGATGACTTCACGGTTTCGTCAGTTTTTGTTATTCCCCATCTTCCAGGAAAATGCAAAACCTTGTAAATTTTACTTCTGTATTATGCACCTTGATTATCTTGTAGTACTTTTTGAATTTAGTATAACTATTTGTCTGATTTGAACTTTTATCTAGTCTTTATGTTTTTTTATATTTTATTCTCTTCACGTGTTCAGTCTGTTGATGTTGTTGTGATTTCATCACTGACAAAAATTGGTTTGGATTGTATATGTAAATGATTTCAGCAAGTTTGGTGTTTGATACAGGTGCCGTATTATCAAAGCGAGCTGATAGAGAAAATCTCCGAGGACAGGATTCAGATTCTTCAAGCTTCGCAGACCAAGTTAAAGGTGTGACATTTAATTATGTGGTCATCTTAGTTTACTGTTCTGTTTCTTTACTCAATTATTTGAATCTTGTAATTCACATGGCAAACCATAGGAATTTATCTCCTTTTCTGAGGAGATGGAGCTTTTACCAGAAGAAGAATCAGAGTCAACTGGAATGGGTAATACATTTGCTGATCAAAGAGCTAAGAAGGTAAATGTGCATGTTGTTCCACATGATCTATTCTATAGTTAATTTCCCCTAAGTATATCCATTTCCAGATTCTGTCATGATACTGCTTTGCCTTGATTTATTACTATATCTTAAAGCCTGTAACATAGATGTCTTCTATCCAATTCATGTATTCAGATAGCACGGTTTAAACGCCAAAAAGCTGCTGAGTCTAGATTACTTGAAATAATGGAGCGAAAGGAACGCCGTGGACGTTCAACTAGAGCAGCTGCACTATCTACACCAGTTGATGCTGGAGAAGAAGATTTCGAGGAGGGAGATGGAGAAGAGGAAAGGGAGGTGAGCACTATAATGAGACTCATTTTTATCATAAGTCATAACATGTAGTTTGACTTGGTATTTCCTTTTTCTTTTTCCTGCTGTTGTATATTTAGTGCCATATGCTTATATGCACATAGACTCCTGTTATAGCTGATACTATGGTAAATTGGAGTTGACTGCTTATGAAATTTGACAATGGAAATTATCAATTGGTACTGGTATGTTAAAATGCTAGTGTATACAATACCATTGTTAAAGCTTTTACTTCTCTGTGTAATCATCTGTTTGTGTTTATCTCTTGCATCATTCCCTTCTCCATGCGTATACTGGATAATGATTATTTTCATTTGCAGGCATGGTTGACCACCATCTCTTTGGCTCTCTGTAAGGTTGGTCCTGATTCTGTACTAAAATTACCAGTTTAAATGTACCCTACCCACCGGCACCACTAGTAATTGGCTCTTCTAATTTTTTCCTTGCAGGCATTTGATTTGTTGGAAATGCTGAAGAAAGAGGAAGAGATGCTTCTTTCCATAAAGGAAAGGAAGTTACAGGTATCCCACTTGTTCAACTTTGTAGGCTCTGATGTTTCTTATTGACATTCTTCTGTTTCAACAACGTATGCTTTCAGTCCTGCCTGCTGAATATGCATGTTCATGTTAGTTTCAGTTCTAGTGATTGATCTTCAAAAAGAGATAACGCAGGGGTCCAATCTACTCTCTATAATGGATTCCTTTTAGGCACCTTTAGAAAGTGCATGCTTTCAATGTCTTCTGTAAACATGTCTCAGTGCTACGAGGTTTCTTTTCTGTCTCATGAATATGAAAGTTGGCAGTGCAATGCTGCATTTAGCATATTTTCAGTCTTACTATGTTTTAGTCTTTTGTTAATACGCAGCTAGTGATATAGAATTTTGTTTCGCAGGGAGGGGAGAATGAACTTACGCAGTCTATTCTTGATGAGCGTGCTAAGAATGCTGAAGACTGGCATCGTGGTGCTGCATCAAGAGCTCGATACACAAAACCTGCTGCTCCAATTACATGTGCTACTTTTGCTCAAGATGTAATAGAGGGAAGAGCAAAGGCTTCACAGGTTCATGAACATAAACACCAACCGATGATATTTGGACCGACAAGTCTTGTAAGCAGAAACCCAACTAGCGAGAGGGAAAGATTGGCAGCTCAGGTTTTCCAGCCTCATCACAGGTAACACATAGCAAATGACAAGAGGTCGAGCAAAAAATGGAAAGAGAGAAAAAACAGAACGATAATATATTAAGGAAAGGGGATTTTTGTGAGCTTGTTTGATTGATATAAATGTGTGAATTTGTTAAGTGGTGTTTTTTGATTGATAGATTACCAACAATGAGCATTGAGGAAGCTGGATTAAAGGAGATGGATATTATGAATAAATGGCAAGAGGATACTGCCAAGTATATTGAAGAAGCTAACACGTCGTGGCATACAGAGAGGAAATTAAGGCCGCCTGAGGAAGATGAAGAAGAAGATGATGATGATGATGCCGCCCAAGACAAGGCAAGGGCCTGGGATGACTGGAAAGATGACAACCCTCGTGGAGCAGGAAACAAGAAGCTCACTCCATGTGGCTAATCCCATTCCAAACATCCCAAATACTTGTGATAATCATGTTTACAACTATGTACTCTACAACAAGTGCTTCTATCTTACTGTTCTGGCAGTTTTGTTTGGAAATCATCGCTTCCTACCGTATAGCATAGCAACTATAGTGATGAGCGAATAGGAAGTTTTATTGGATAAGTTTGGACCATAATTAAATTCACCACATTACATTTAAGCTTGGTGCCCGGTGTCCCATTGCATATGAAGCACTTGGCTGATTGATTTTTAGTTTTTTGGAGCTGAGTGCCCTGATAGATGTATGTGTGCTGTTTAGGGCACTTGGAGTACCACATTTTGAGGGTCTTTTATCACTAGCAAGTTATTAAAAACTTTTCATTGGGGGATTTTCATGGATTACTACTCACCCGCTATTGTGACTTGTAATGTGGTCTGTAAAGAGGGATACTATTTGACATGTGGATTTTGCAGTACTGCAAATTAAGGGTGTACACGGACGGGTATTGGCGTGTACAAAAAATCAAACCAACCTGTCTATGGCAAGTGATTATATGTCCGATCTGTGGTACAAGTGAGATTAGGGTGGTTTGTACGAACGAATCGGTCAGGGGGTTATTTGCACATTCCTATTGTGAATTGTTCTGCAGCTAGCCTCATCACTTTACCACCATCAAATACTAGACCATTGATAGGGGTTCATGGGATGCTACACCTACATAAAAAAATGGCAGTATAAGAAACTATTCTTCGGACGAAGTAATATTTGCTTGGAGACAAGGCAGTAGCACTTTTACACACAAAATTCTTCCACACAAAATTCTTCTTCTTAGGCCTCAAACAAGAACATGCCCTATACAAACGAGAAGTTTCGTCCTACGCGGTTGTTGATATGGTGGTTTGATGGAGGTAGCAAGCTGCAACGCCGTTGTGGGGATGAAAGTATGAGATCGAGATGTATCTTGATATGGTAAGATCCGCATTTACCGGATCCCAGACTCCCTAGTCTTCCCGCAAACAATTTGTGCTTGTGCGGGCAGAGTGGTGTGGTATGGCGTAGTTGATACGACGACACTAATTGATGGTGATACCTAGACCTAATCAAACAAAATCGAAAATTGAATAAAATATACGATTATGACTGATTAAAGATTGAAGGAATACAAATGTCTATAATTTCAATTATATAGTGTATTGTATACCTTCAAATTTCATCATTCTTTCATGGATTTCAATTATATGGTGTATTGTCTATAATCTTTTGACTTTTATCATGAATTTTTCTTAACATTTTATTTTAATATTCTAACTACTATAAAAAAAAGTTCCACAACCAAATCTGACGACCACTACCATAGTCCCATATTCTAAACGGGGACTGCACATGATGTGACCACATTTGAACGGTCATCCATAGTCGTCTAAGGGATGAAACTAAATTTCCACCTGCAATTGGGAATATCATCAAATAGTGGAAATATCTGTAGATATGCATCTGATCAGTCATTCAATTGTAGTGCTCAACGACATGGATTTTTATTTTATTTTTCCCTTTTTAGTGACACATGCATTCCTCTTTTCTTCCTTTTCTTTTTAAAAGCGTGAAAATTCAACAAACAAAATAAAACTAAATAAGTATGATAATACTACAAGAGTCTTTAGATATTCTTAGAATAACATAGGGCAAATATTCCATAAAAAGTGAAGCCAAGAGTAGTATTATGCATTCGTCATAATTGAATTAATGCAATTGCAAGGAAGACACATGTTTATGTTCCTCATAGTTGAAATGTATGGAAGTTTTCCTTAATCTTTAAACCAAAGTGTACGCGTTTGTTTTGAAATTAAATTTTTGTATATACCAAATCAAATTAATGGTATTATCACTATTGATTGGTAAATTCCAGGGGGGAATTTTTTATGATAAAAAATTCACTCATTTCAGTTATTTCTTAGAAAGAAAATATAAAAAATCAGGGGCCTGTTAAATTTCAAGTATTACTCTCATCACTAACATAAATAAATTTACTTCGCATTAAAAATTACACATTGTTTATAGTTTAGCATATTACCCGAAAAAGGATTTTATGATTACCTCTCCAGACCTCTATCTACATTGACTTGCTTTACATGTATAAGCTTTCCTCGAGTCCGAATGATAATTTGTTTAGTCATCTCACATGTTGAGCTGACTTATCCTAGATTGTTTGCAGTTGAAGCTAAAAATGAAGACTACTTGTAAGGTAGGAGATAGAAATGAACATTTTATGCCTAAATTTATTCCATTTTTTCCCTTAAAAATGATCACAAGTAACATGAGTATATATTGTTATTCACTTTTCTCATCCAACTCACTTGTGAGTTTAGCAGCAGAATTAGGATCATGTCAGTCTTAAATTACCCTCGGACCATATATATTTACATATCTAATACCCAAGATTGTCCTTTTACTTCAAGCTAGCCAAAAAAATCTTATGTAGAAGAAACACCAACAGTAATGAGATATGATCTGTTGATCTCAGTGACGTTTATAAGCCTTGTTTTATACTGCCAAAAATGTTCCCATGTGTGGCATAATCAGCCAGCATACGGGGGATCGATCAAAGCCCATCCGAACACCTGCTCGTACTGAGTCGCTGCATTGTCCCATGAAGAGTCTCTCTCCATTCCACGCTTCATTAATCCTTCCCATGATGGCTTGTATCCTTTATAAGTTCCGATAGCTATTCTTATTGTCTGTAATGTGCAGTTGCAAAGAAACCAATAAGATGGTTAAGAACATGAAAAAGTATCAGAATCATGATGCAGGCTGCAACCGATAGTAAATATGATTGAGAACACAAATTTAGGTTTTGCATAGTTGAAAATCGTATTCTGTGACATGGAAACTTACAGCTAGTAAATTTTCTTTTGACAGAGGAGAGAAGGCCCACCTGTTACAAAGGCCAAGAGTGAGTACCATGACTAAATCTCAGATGAGTCAAAACATGCGTGAAAAAAACGTAAAAATATCTTGAGCAGTAACCGAAAATGCTTAATTGTTTTATTTGCAGCCAAAGTTGTAAGTATTATATTTCCAGGTCCCCAAAGGCTCAGAAGTTTTCCATATATTCAGATGTTTGACACGAAAAGTACTTGAATAGGACTTCGGTGTATAAATTGATCACAAGGAATGTGTGAAAAGGTACATCTTTATTTCCTTATCCCTTGGCAACATCTGCTATACCCACAAGTTTATATGGAGTTGTTTCTACAGGCTAGCAGAAGAGATACATACCCAGTGCCTTCACCATTTCCTTCATTGGCATATGGATTAAAATTTATTACTGTATCCTGATAAATAAAAATAAACATGTTATAAAAACACCGTAAATAATTGAAGAATTGAAATAGAATTGGGAAAGATGATCTTACTCTAAGGCCCCCAGTACTGTGAACAACAGGAATGGTGCCGTATTTCATCGCATATAACTGGTTTAGTCCACATGGTTCGAATCTTGAAGGCATCAGCAATATGTCACATCTGCAAAATTGCTCATATCAATGGATGTTCACAGGAATGGTAAAATGAACTTTAGTCAATCATTACCCTGCTGTAATTTTATGAGAAATCGGGACACTAAATCCAACCCAACCCCGATACTTGTCTGTGTATGTGATTTCCAAGTGTCTCATCCAATCTTCATATTGTTTCTCTCCTGATCCAAGCATCACCTGAAATTAGAGATGTATAAGATTACGAAATAAATCCAAGACTGCATTCACATGTTTCCATCACTCCGTAGAGAAAATCGATTATAAATTAGTAATAATCAAGGAGAAAAAGTGAAACACACTCATGGAAATCCTAAAGAACTATCTTCGAAAGGAAATATCAGATCACATCTCCCTATTGAGATTTGCAGGGTCCCCCATCCTACATTGCAGTCCATTTTGTCAAAAGTTACAATTGTACCTCACTCTAAAATTCTGCGTGAGAAAGGACAGTGATTTGTAACAAAGGGGGGAAATTAAACAGTTTCTAAAGATGATGAACTCATTGGGTGGGCGAAGCATGCAATGGAGGACGGTTGCACATGGAAGATGTTTCGAGTTTTCCAGCAATATTTCCACTTGGACTAGAATATTAATGGCTGACTTATTTTCTAATTTAGTTGGTTTCTGATTCCTAAACTCGATATTATATAAGTCTTTCAATAGGTTATGTTTACAGGTTAAATTTGATTTGCAAGTCTAAAACCACAGGGAAATTTGAGTTATCCTTATGAGTTCTCTTTGTTCTTCTTTAGTCGTCTAATATCTCATGTTAATGTGTTTGACTGTACCCGTCCCTTCATCTATCCTTCACTCATTCCATCCATAATTCTCACACTCTGTCAACGTCTATCCCACTTCTTCCAATCCCTTAATCGCCATGTATTATGTTCAATTAATAGATAGGCAACAGACTTACTAATTGGACATCATCTTGCATGAGATCTGGAGTTGCTGAAAGAATGATGTCGACACCCTTCTGGTAGTCAAGTCTTCCAATAAAGCCAATCTGCAGTGCATTAAATCTTAAGTCCATTTCACCGGCATGCATTTCCTATTAGTTAAAATTTAGAATAAAGCATCAGAGAATCTAACCAGAGGACAATCCGGTCGAACTGGAAGTCCCAGCTCCTTCTGCAATGCAATTTTGCACTGAACCTGAAAAAACGAGCAGTATGAATAGGTGAATATAGTGTTCAAGAATCAGTGATACTTTAATTGGATGGTAGATTATAATTAGACATTCTCTATGTAGATGGCAGTTCTTGGTGGCGTGTTAATCATTCAACGCCGTTGAATCATCAGCGATAAGAACATTCGCAAGTGAAACTGAAATGTTTCTGATATGAGAATGGAACCTACCTTCCCAGAAAGGTCATTAACGGAGTATTGAGAAGCTATATGCTCATCACAAGATGGGCTCCACTCATTGGCGTCAATTCCATTAGTAATCCCTACACATGTACACATTAAGTTTGAGAGGAAATCATATGATTCACATTCACCAATGCAGAAACTAAGCAAAATAACAGGCAACATTTGTCTCACATTCAATAACATTTATGAAAGCTACAATCACAATAGAACTTAATAAAAACACCCTTTGTTTATAAAAAAGATTATATTGACAGAAATTGGTTGGAGTGAAGATTTCAGAAACTAGCATCTACCAGTTAGAACTATTTTCCGGCTCATTAAGAGTTCATTCAACCCATATCCACCCTCAGGTGTGGTTACTTCCCAGGAATAACCCTGCATCAGGAAAACAGTCCAACAATTAATGATGATCAAAGGTTAGCAGAGTGGGTGGGTGGTTTAATCTTCATATAGACACCGGAGTTCCTAGCTACTCCCTCCGTCCCAGAGAACTTAATACAATAGGGTTGACACTTAGTTTAGGTGAAAAAATAAAATAAATGATAAGAAAAATAAAAATGTGGCAAAAAGTGTACTTTTAGTGGCCATGTGTAATTTATGTGTAAAGATAACATTGTTGGATAGATTCCTTTTTAGTAATGTATGAAGCTCTGTGGTATGGCTAAAAATGACAAATGTACAAGTTCTATGGGATGGAGGGAGAATATAAATTTTCAATGCAATTCTTCACAACAACTGAACCACATAATTCCTTTAAATTTGATGAATGAGAATGCTTGTTGCAAAATCTTGAGCCTAGCCCCCAACATCTGTAATATTTGCAATTAGCTCCCTCCGATAGAAATTGTCATTTCCCACATAAATGTCCCAATGTTAATTTTGTGGAGTGGACGGAAATAAAAACAGGCGGACATCACCCAATTTGGAAGTTGGGGTCAGTCAAAAACTTTGAACTTTGTAGGACAATCAGACAAAGGGCAAAAGACTGATATCCTATTTCTGGTCTTTAGCATATAAAGTAACATACCTCACTGACTGTTACTATCCTGTCTGCAGTAACAATTGCAGATTTCAAAATATTGACAGCTTCACCAGGGTCAAGAGCATGTGTCCTTGCCCAAGTGGGGAATACCCATTCCAATGCCTTGTACCAACCAGGGGGCAATCCTAGATTCTTGTATGTTAATGCAGGTTCCACACCCTTGAGACAAAATAGAATATGTATCATCACCACAGTTCTCGTAATAGAAAGAATGCATTAAATAAATTTATCACTGCATTCATGTAGAGAATCAGAGTATCGATGTCCTGTCAAGCCCACTTTGTAAGAGACTTCACAGTCACATATGGTGGATGGTGTATCTTGCCTCTGACATTTACAGCCTCTTAATTCAAGAAAGCAAAAACAATTCACCTGATGAGCAAGGTTATGTATCACAATGACACTTCTAGCATCTTTGTATACACCATAAGGACGGTACTTGGCTGCTAATAGTCTGAAATTAAAGAAACGTGAATATCACCATATGCATCCAGGTTTATCAAATTGTTGAAAAATCAGTAACTCATAAACACTATAATTTAATGGTGAATAGCTTATTCAGGTAATTAAAGAATACAATACATACACAGGGACAAGGCCAGCATGCCAATCATTAGCGACAAACAAGGACTTCTCCCCATAAGTGAATCCTCCCAGTGGGAGCACTAACGGAGCCTCACAAGCCGCGTGACAAAGCAAAGTGAATCGAAACTGTTATGCAACAAGGAGAAGAAATATTACTCTTTTTTCTGTTATCATTGCAGGCCTAAATAATAGCTTCAGCAAAACATATTATTGCTCACCTGATTATCACCAAATGCACCAAAAATATCCCCATATGGAGTACCAGGTCGGTGATACGAAGGGTGATCAACAAACACCTTCAAAGAAGAAAAGCAACTGTCACTGTTAGGATACTAAGGCTCCTTTATTCTGGGTAAAATTGACTGAATATAATATAAATGGCCATGTAATTGTGTATGCTAAGCTCATAGTAGTTCAAATGTTTACCCAATCCACTCCTGCCCTGTATTCATGGAAAAATCCAACCTCCTGCACACCACCAAAGCAAAATAACTTGCCCCTCTGTTCAAGTTCCACTGCATTTGCATATTTTTTATCTGATGGACCTCCATTTAAGTATCTAGGAGAGACAACCATTACGCGGTGTCCACGTGCCGCCAGCGCTATAGGTAAAGAGCCACATACATCTCCCAATCCTCCTGTCTTGGAATATGGAGCTGCTTCAGATGTGACAAAAACAATATTGTAGGTTACCCCTAATGACGCTTTGTCTTGTGTCTCAAATCCTTCAAGAAGTTCATCTACTCCACGAGCTACAGTTTTTCCAGTTTCCAGTATCTTTTCCTCACTGGTTGCTGAGGTTTAAGGACATTGTTAAAAGAATCAGATAACTGAACCAGAAAGAAAAGCATCATTCACAGATAGTCGTTATTAGAGATATTAACAGAAAGTAGGCCTCTAACGCCAAAGATTTTCAGATTAAATGATTTAACCAATTCCAATCAAGCCCAAGCATTTTAAACCCAAGCACATTGCACAGATTTAACTTCCCCTAGCTTTCGGGAAGCACATTTTCATATGCACTGTCACTTTATATTCTTCTTTTTTTTTTTTTGGTAAGACACTTCACCTCCAACCAATAGGTTGGGGGTTTGAGTCACCTTTGCCGTTTCAAAAAAAACAAAAAAACTTTATATTCTTCTTGTTTCATTCAATTAAAAAACAGCGCTACATGGTCTATAATTGATCATTGCTATAAGATGTTCTTGGTTCTATAATTTTCACTTGTTGGCTTTTAGTGAAGATATTGTAAAGCACTCATGAAATCAGGCTAATTGAAGAGAAATGTCCCTCCATGGTTTTTATCGAATTACTCTTTCAGAATTGGAGCAAATGGCTTCAGCTAAGTGAACTCAGAGTCTCTACCATAGAAGTCAATGTTACCCTTCACCATATAATACAATGCAGAAATCCTCACCTCAAGAAATCTAGTGCCCCAATTTCAAAATTTACATGTCACATCACAGAGTCACAGGCAAAGATTTTTCTTTTTGGTAGACCAAAGACTTAACAGTAGAAATGCATGTACAATAAACATGTTCCTCGACTTTGACAGTACCACTCAGTCTGCATATATTTAGCTACTATATTTATCTTAACATCATGGATTATAAAATTCTGTCCACCTAACGATGAACTAAGAAAATAAACCAGATTACTCAAAATCATGATAAATAATTAATAATCTAAAATCAATTGCCCACCTGAAAAAAACAGTTATGACAGGAATGTAGTCACTAAGAGCTACTAACTATAAACAGTAATTTCTTCATCCTACTACTAAATAGTAAAATCACAAAGTGGCATTGAGTTCTGGAAATGTCACACTCACACCACATTAATACAGGTAAAGCGAACTTGGTGAACTTGGGTTAGGAACTTAGGATTGTATTTCGGTATCATACGACTCCAATCCCCAACATTAGTTTGATATTCGGTTCCCATTTCTCGCGTCGCTTCAGACTTTTTAATTTCGTTTACTTCATACTCACATTTTCATCTCTGTCTCTGTCACCTCTTTCTTTTAAACAGATAACTATGACAACCTACTAAACAACCACTCTAGTCTACTACACCTAATTCATAAACACCAATTTTAGCCACTCAAAATCCAAACTTGCAATCAATTCACTTATCCAAATCCAGAACATCAACAGCATTCTCAAAGCAAATAGACTAAAAAAAAGATTGGATTTTTCAATATGGAAAGAAACACCAAACAAGAGACAGAAGAAAGGCAATCATTCAACCTGCAGAATGAGGAATCAAATGAAACCCAACTACAGAACCAGAAGTATCTCTGTCAGTCCCCAGAAAAGACCCATCTTCCTGCTCCTTATCCCTCTCAGTACCTCTACACAATGTCAAACGCCCTCTACATCTATGAATTGCCCTCTCCACACAAAAAGATTGGATTTTTCTGTTCTTAGACAACAAAACAGGAGAAGCCACTTGAGCAATACCCGAATCTTTGGGCAATCTACGGCCAAACACTCTGGTAGGCCAGATTTGCAGAGTCTCCATTAGGAAATGTGAAGCAAGATTGAGCTTGTTCAGTGTAATAAACACATGAGAGGTAAATAAAATTGGAAAGAATTAGAGCAGCAGATTTGAAGCAAAGTATCAAAATTAAGAAAGAATAATGGAGATGTTATGGGATCCAGTGAAAGCTGAGCAGTCGATTGATGATTCAGTGAAGGATACGACAGCGTTTAGTGAAAATAAAATGGAAGCGCGGAAATTAATGTAAGACACGTGGCAGAGTGATAACTAAATATGTGGGCGTCACATGAGGTTGCTTCATGTCCGTTGCTTTGATATTTTCTTTTGCTCCCATATGCCGACGGCTATTTTTGGCCAACTTGTTTCATCATTGTTTTGAGGGTGCGTTTCGGAAGGATCGGGGACCGGATCTTCTTTTTTTTTTAAATGAAGAAAAATCTGTCAAATACTGTTGAGGGTAAAAATCTTCTTAAACAGGAATAGTGCGTATTTGCTCTTAGCAATACTTGTAAAGCTGTGAAGCTTATAAAACGAAGGTTAGCCCCCCTCC